>JAUEJL010002788.1:0-10385 GCA_032274825.1 Drosophyllum lusitanicum | reverse complement strand
TTGTATGCAATTAACTTTATTTTGTACCTAAAAATACATACAACTTACAAATTTTGTTCATTGTATACAATTGGTAATCTTATTACCAGGTTAGCGGTTATCGATTGTATACAATGAACAAAATTTGAAAGTTTTTTGTATTTTTAAGTACTAAAGTTCTTTTATTTTTTACGGTAAGTTACCTATTATCATAGGTAACTTGCATACAATGAACTAAATTTGTAAGTTGTTTGTATTTTTAGGTACAAAATGAAGTTGGGTTGCATACAATGACAATATTGACATTGTTTGTTGTATTTTCGTGCAATTTTCCCATAAAAGAATGTTGTGTAAAAGGTGTAAAAATGTGTTTATTTATAATGTGAATAATTATTTTTAAACGTCAAATGACCATTTCTTTTTTGAAAACATCACATGCTTCACTCTCTCTATCTTCAGTACTCAAATGCCGAAGCTTTTTGAAAATTTTCGATACCGGCACCTTCGGGGTGGTGTGCCCCTCAATACAGAGGCTACACATCAACATACCATCTATATGCTTGATTTATACTCTTTGCTCTGGCCAGGTAGTTTCCCAAATCCAGGATTTGGAGTTTTGTATTTCAAGTCAACTCACTTAGAGAGTCTGATTGAACGATCAAGGAGTAGGAGATATGATATATGCTTTTAGCAACAAATATCTTAGATGCTTTCATACTCATAAATATTTTATATGAGGGGTATGTTAGTATTTCATTATTTGCCCATTCAAATGTTTGTGAGTGTGAAAACACCTATCATATATATTTCTAGCTGCACACATATTCCTCCTATTTCCCACATATATAACCAATAACTTATAGTGACAATCTAATGTCTAAGAATTTTATATAATAGATGTATGACTTTATATTTTATCTTTCTAATATCTCGCTCTTACAGGATTAAGCAACAATGTTATTAGTTAATGTTGAATGGGTACGCCATAAAAAGCAATGTTTGTAACTTAGAGACTGTTTGTTAAAACAAAATAATTAAGTACTGAATAATTCTGTTGTGTGAATAATTCAAAGATACTGAATGAATCTGCCTCTGAATGTGCTGTTGTTTGATAAAAGTTCTGAATAAAGAATCTGAATAGTGCAAATTACCATTTTAACCTTAATAGTGATACATTATATTATAAGATAAGATATGATAAGATTGTTTACCAAGACAACATGTGAAAAAAGTATTAGGGTAAAATACTTGATACTTAATAATTCAAAATGTTCTTTAAGGTAGGATGATTCAACAATATTATTCCGTTGATTCAGTATTCAACGCTTAAAAGAAAAAAAAAAAAAAAAACCTTTTATGTACAGTTGGGCGAGTTGGGCGTCGGATATGCAATTCACCCTACTTTACTGTAAGCAGTAATCGTGTCGTGTGTGCGCCAAAGTTCATTATTTTAGCACCCTCCACCGTCACTTCCCGCTTGAAATCCCTAGTTTCGTGGTTGTTGCAGATTCTTTGAGGAGTCTTCATCTGTTGACTAATCTCGCTCTCCCCACAAATTTGGAATTCGGTAATCTGTTTCATCTTCGATCGTTCAGTAATCTTGTATTTTGTGTGTTTTGCTGGTTTGTTTGTGCTTCTGCCATGTTTTTTACTTGATGAAAAATAGCCTTTTCTCGATTCTCACACGAGGGCTCAACCTCTAAATTAAGGTAGTAATCAATTAAATGAAAATTATGAGTGATAAATACATCACAGATTTCTCCCCTTTTTCGATTGCAACCATTCCTTAAACTTTATCATCTGAACGTTATTCGGTACTTTGACTAAAATGGGGTGAAGAATGATGTAATTAATACGATTCTGAGTGTGTAATTATGTATTGAGAAATCTGATTTGACCTGAGTAAAACATTTGCCAGCCTATATCGGAGTTTCATGCTTTGATCAGAATTAGATAAAAGTGATGCATTTGGTAGGATTATATGATTTGTGCTTTGTAATTTGATTAGTATTGGGTGAAAAATGATGTAATTGATATGATTGTATTAGCATATTGTGTGATTAATAAGTACTTTCTTGATTATGTAACTGAAAATGTTTTGTAGACATGTGAAATTTTATCTATCTATTTGGCATCATTAGCCCATAAGATTGAAGTTCATGCTTTGGGGAGACATGAAGAGGATATGATTCCTATTTTCAGTTCTTACTTCCTTTACCAGTAGACATTATTTTTGTTAATGTAACTGATGAGGAAAATAATTTTGTTTGTATTACTTGTGGGGCAACTCTTATATTTATACAAAAATACCAATATATATAGGGAAACTAGATATGCTAGTCGTACTACATCAAGAAGCCCTAAACTAAGAATAGACCATCTCTAACATTTCTCAAGTTGGAGAAAAGATATTAATAATGCCCAACTTGTTAACAAACTATGATTTGCTTAAGGGTATCATGAAAAATGTTCGCAAGTTGATATTTGGTCGTAATTTGCACTTGCTGGATCGGTAGATGGTGTGTAACCATTTCTGTAATTTGCACTACTACAGTACTACTTCATCGGTGAGTAGTTGTCACAATACAGCTCATCAAGTCGGTTGTGACCATTTCCATTTCTCTAAGAAGTCTTCGTATCCCCCAATGTCATGGTTATATATTTCGATTGGTGGTTGACCAGAAGACAGTATGTTGTTTTTTGTTTTTCCAGGAAAATAGATTACCTCTAAAAATACACAATATCCTGTAGTTGACATCCTTGAAACAAGACACCCAACCCAATCTACATCAGGGAAACTAGGTATCCTACCATCTCAATAACCGTGGTTCGAATAAGGTACTCCTAAGCCTGGCATGACCGTGAGATACCAAGCAAGACAAAGTACTACATCCCAATGACATGTGCATAATGTGGAAATGAACTGACTCAACACTAACAAGAAATGATATGGTTTAGTAGCTACCTGACAAGTCTCCTATACCATTTAGGATCATTCACAACACTTGGATCCTTGCCGAGTGTCCCATGGCAGATGTAGAACATACCTTCTTTGAGAGAATACAATTACCTGTGGAGATGTGGAAACTTATATCCTAACTCCTAAGTAACAGACATCGAAGAATCGTAGCTGGAAATGAGAACATAGAATATGCATTAACTTTGATATCCTGATACTATCATCTCTAGTGACAAAAATATCATCTACATACACTTTGAGAATGACGCATTAAATCTGATGATGTCCGGAGAACATAGTAATTCTGGGAATTCTGAGTCATACCATAATCATAGAGGAGATTAAAGAATATCCCAAACCATTTGCTAGGTGACTGTTTGAGATTAAATATGAACGTTGCAAGACATTCCTTTGATGCCTCCTTTGTAACAACAAGCCCAGGTGGTGCTTCATGTATGCTTCCTCCTTAATAATGCCACTAAAAAAGGCATTCTGACATGAATCTGGTGGAGCGGTCAGTGATTAATGGTTGCTAAGGCTGTACAAATCTGAATAGATGACATCATAGCCTTCGGAGAGTCTCATCATGTTCAATTCTATAAGCTTGGGAATAGCCGTTTGAAACCATCCAGGATTTTAACCAATGCAATGAGCTGTAATATTTAAGTTTTTCCAAAAGTTCCTATTTACAACCAATAGTGTGCTTCCTAGAAGGAAGTTGCACCAAGTCGGGTGCTTAATCCAGGGTGATAAAGTTCCTAAAGCCATTAATTAGGTGCTTAAAGTTAGGAATAGATAGGTATCCTTGCTACTTTGCTAGATCATCACAATTAGTTGATCTATTCTTTTAAAGGGTTGTTTTTAGATGTTGGTAATTTCAAGCTTTTTTCACATATTAGCATGCTTAATTTGCTTATTTCAAAGTACTGGAGAACCCAGCATGTCTCAAATTTAGTCTTGACATAAGCATAAGAGATATAATCCATTTCATTACGTGTTTTAAGCAAGAAAACCCATACGAGATAAGACATCACAACTGTAATAAAGTATTTAAAGCCCCTAGTAGAGGATATACAACAGGGTCTCCAGATCTCTGAATAAACTAATTACATTAAGGTATTGACTGCACTAAATTCTTTTGGGAGATAGAGGCAACAGTTATGTTTACCTCACAACTTACTTGCTAACTTATGAAAAGATAAAAATTCCAGACTGCTTCAAAAAAACATAAGAGGGGTGGCTAGCTCATAGTAGGGCCTTCCATTATACTAGAATTAATAGATGTGCGATTAGAAATTGCAAGGTAGACAAGTTATACAGACCTTGAGACTTAAAATTTGTCTCACTCACCTAGAACGAGTACTTGAAAAAGTCTATGTAACGGAAAGAATTTTACTGGACAGTTATATTTTTTGGTATTTTAGCTTAACTAATGTTGGACCATCTGTACAGGTTGGAACATAGTGAACAGTCAAGTGTAGGTTTAACAGGTTACTATTGCATCTTATACCCATAATTGGACATGAAAATGCATTAGCAACTGTTACAAGTTTATGGGTTATATTTATATTAAGAGAAGATATCAGGATGACGAACATGCAGTATAGCATATAGAGATAAACCTAAGTGTTCATGCCTGTCCATAAAACCCATACTGAGTACTCATAACTAGATTCTGAAACTTGAACTTGAAATTTCTCTCCCTAATAAATCCTGTAATCAAACAGAACGATGATCATTAATGACCAATGAGATTGAGTAAGATTATTTCTAACAATTAAGTTACTCTAAATTGGCCAACTAAACCACAAGAATAGATTGCAAAAACCTTCAAAGATCCATAAGAACATGCCGAATACACAAATTATTGTTTGTTGATACTTTCTCCATTACAAATAAATGCAAGTTACGTAACAAAAAGTGCAATATTTCTTATTTTTTACTTTCTTTTTTGTTGGTTAGATTTAAAAAAAGTGCAAAACTACTACTATTGTAATGAGCTCAGTGGAGGCAATAGGCAGTTGGATGTTTGGATTTGCATTTAAAAGTGATTATTCACAATTGGATGATCTGTTCTGATATAGATGTTTTCTTTAATATAATTTTTAATCTTTTAATATTGGCTAGTCTTTTAGTTTCTGCACATGCTAATGACAAATTGACCAATTTTACATCTTGCATGTATACCAAAAAGCTTTGGTTGAAGATACTGAATCTATTTTGCTATATCTTACTTTTGTCTTCTTTTGGCCATAGGGATATGTAGTTGCTCTGATGGAAACTTTTCCTGTCAGTAAATTTGAGTATTTTAATCCTTTAACTGTCAAAACAGAGAGAACGAATTTATGTTAACTTGCAAAGAAGTTCAATAAGTTGGAGCTAACTTACTGATGAATACTTCAAGTCTCATCTTTTGGGAAACACTAAGCCTAGATTTTAAAATTAGGGCTTTAGTTTTATGATTCAAAAAATATTATTATTTGAATAATAATTAAAATACTATGAATTTAACAATTTAAGAGGTTCTATGCATTCGTACTAAACTTTGGGCCTTTGGCCACCTTTTAACCCATTTGACCTGATCCCCTTTTAGCTAAATTTTTTTATTTGAAACTAATAGATAAAAAATCCAAGTCAATTCAATATATATAACATTTCCCTTGTACGTCAACTATATGCTACGATCCCACATCGGCCGAAAGTAATGAAATTGGTGGTTTATAAGTCTAGGTGTCCCCTCCCCCTACAAGCCGGTTTTAAGGGGTGAATTCTACACGTGCGCTTATGATGTGATATAGGCCTAGTATGGGATGGGTTCATATCAATTGGTATTAGAGCCATCCCTAGTTTGCAAGGTTCCAGCACTTAGAGTGGTGGTCTACGGTGTGGTGGTTTGGACCTAAAAAAGAGGGGTCTCAAGTGTCAACCGTGACCAACGATGGCTCTGAGTGGTGATCTATGAAGTGGTGGCTTGGACCCCAAAACAGGGATGACAACCGTGACCAACATAGCCGTGACCAACGAGGATGTTGGTCTTTCAAGCATGGGGTATTATTACAATCCCACATCGGCTGATAGTAAATAAAGTTGGTGGCTTATAACTCTAGGTGTCCCTTCCCCCCACAAGCTGGTTTTAAGGGGTGAGTTCTACACTTGAGCTTATGCCTAATACAGGCCTAGTACAGGATGGTCTCGTATCACTATATTATGATATTATATTATATAATGATATTTTTCTATGTATGTCAACGATAGATAACATATATAAATACTTCAAATCTTTAACAGGCCATTGACGATGGTTGAACAAATGGTTAGTTCAAATCTCAGCAAATACGGTTTGGGAAATTATCCAAACATCATCTCAACCTCTGATTTGAAGCAAGAGGCTGTTTCTCAACCCAAGAGTGCTATTAATAATGTCAACCGTAATTTGGTTTATGCACGTAGAAAATCCGAAACAGAGAATCGAATAACATCAGGATTTCAGCAAGCAGAACAACAATTTGGTGATGAAACTCTTGGCCCTCAAAAGGGCAATGAATCTTCTGTAAATATTCAAGTTAATTCTGTAAATGCTAGAATTCGAAATTATGAAAAAGAGCAACCTGCAATGGAGAATTGGAGTGCAAAATTCGCGAAGTTGCAGAAGTATTTGCAGCAATGTGATACCTCAAATCAGGAGGTTTATCATCAAAGTGAGTTTTGATTATAATCTAGTGATTTTAATTTTTTTAATGATTTTAGTATACTCATGTGACTTTTATATATTTTATCTTGTTAGAGCTCCGATCGTTTTCTCCTGATGAGTGTAATAGACATGCGGTTGAACTCGAGAGGCGTGCAATCCAACTAACAGTGGAAGAAGGTACAATGCGTCATAAATTTCCATATGTTATTTAAACTAGTTCAATAACCCATGCACGCACGAGGGAGTTTTAAAAAACAGTGAAAATGTGATGTGAAAAAAAAACATAATTAAAATATATAAAACATTTTAAACAAAAGTAATCATATCCATAGAAAGAATAACTAATAAAACAATATTTATTGAATGTTTGAATATTGAAATTAAGACGGGTTTCAAAAAACTACATTAATAGTTTATTTGTTGTGTTACCCTTAGCGTCACAAGGAAGAATCTTTAAGCCTTTTTTGCTTGTGACACGAGAAACCGCTACATTCAAACTTTGAAACTTAAGTTTAACTAAATTAGATCTAACATACAAAATTAACGGTATAAAGAATCATAGCACCAAAAAAATAAAGATTTAAATAAGATCAAATAAATGAAATCATCAATCACTTGCTAATAACGTGTTTATTAATTATTAAAACTATCACAGTTTAATAAATATTTTATTATGAAAAATCCTTGATCGAAAAACAGATCAATAGTTCAACGTTATATGATTATGTCGACGAAAGTGATAACTTATTTAGGGATTCATAAACTTAAATTATAACATAAAAGGGGATTATATCTCACTAGTCGGTTGTAGATAGATATTCTCATATATCCTAAATCAGAAATACCTCATAGAAAAAGATTGTTGATTTCGTGATTCATAAACATAAAAATTAACCATAAATATGTTCAGTGGTTTAGAGTTTTACAAAGAAGATAAGTAAGAAAATACCTATTTGGAAAATAGTAACTCAGTTTCTTCAATGGTTATGAAATAGACTTTTTTTTACTAATAAAAATTTAAAAAATATATTATTTTTTAAATTTGTGTCAAATTACAGTAAAATTTAAATCAAGTCATATATTTATACCAATTATTATACATTAAAAGTTATTAAAGAAAAATTACAAACATTTACAGTTAAATACATCCATTTAAATATAAATATATAGTTTTATACTTTTATATAACACCCCCTTATAATTTTCTTATAACCCCTTATAGTTTATACAAACACCCCTGAAACAAAATTCGTAAATGACACTAAAGTCAAAATTATGTGTTAAATTGCATAAAAAGTCAAAATTGAGGTGAAATTTAGAGTTCTGTTTGGTTGAATTAGATATAAATTAAGAAAGATGAATTTGAAATTTTTTTACTTTAATATAGAGTAAGATAAGATAAGATAATTGAAATTATACGTGATCGAATGTCTTTGTCACGTCTTAACAAGTCAAAACAACTAAAAAATTTTTGGTAGGTCAAATAGGGTCATCTGATCTTTTGTCTTGTTTTTTTTTTCTTTTACTTTTATCAACGGTTAATATATTAAATATCGTTACAACAGCTATCATCAAAATAGTTATATAGTATTTTTTTTTTTCCTTTTAGTAATGAAATTTTAGAGGTTGTTAATCCCTGATTATGCAATGGCCAACTTTTAAACATTTTGACCTGTTTCTTCTTTTAGCTAAATTCTTTACTTCTACTGGTTTCACCCATTAACAATGAATGTAACTCAAAACGACCCATTTTCACATAAATGGGTTGGAATATCGGCTCCCTCTACTATGGAAAAATAAGAAAAAATAACAAGAAACGTTAATCTCTCTCGTCACCTGTGGGGTACGTGGATAACTTTGTTCAAGTGTACATATACTTGCATAAAACTCGTTAAGATTTGGATATATTGGGGTGTACATCTCCTTGGCGATTATTACAACTTTTAATAACGAAGATCATATTATATTCGCAGTTGAAGTTTGTTATAGTCAGCTAATTGCCGAAAAAAAGAACACAAAAGATTATCGGAATTCTGTTATAAATCAGATTTTATAATCCGGAAAATTGTACATTATTTTCAATTTTTCAATGGGCAAATTGAGAAGTTGTCTTTACCTTTTTCAGCAATTTTCCGTTTAAATTTGATCTTGAAAAATTACCTTTCATGTTTCTCAAAATATGATCCTTTTCCCAGTTGGCCCTAAAAAATAACAAAAAATGAAAGGAAAAAAAAAACAAACAGAAAAGAATAGGTAAAATTTTAAAATGGTCAAACATGCTGCAAATGGGTTTATAAAAAGAAATAAATTTTTTATTTTACTAGTATATTTGTTATATAATCATATATAATATGTGTGCCATATTATGTTGCAGGGAGTGAGTTAAAGAGGGTGAAGGATTTGAATGTACTTGGTAAATCTGCTGGTAACAATCTGCTTCTTCAACAATTGACACCTGTATTAAAATCAGAAAATTTAGTGTAAAACTTGATTATTTACTTCAAAGATTATGTAGTTATGGGTTTTAGCATGTCTAATCAACCCTTTGTGTAACTGTCTGACTTTCATGTTAACTGTTACTTGTCTTGGTAACTTCATGTGGTTAAATACTGCTAAGGGAAGTGGGTAAATAGCAATGTATTTTTGTGTTAACTGACTATTTTAGTTATTATATTTTTTTTCCTTTTGATAATTATAATGTAAATTGATGTGTTTATTTTGTAATGCAAGTATAAAATGACCAATGCAGCCAATCAAAATGTATAATACTCTACCATGCTTATATGTGGTTGGTCATTTTATGCTTAAGTAACTAAATTAACACACCAACACAAGATATGTAATTGCCAAAAAGATTCAAAATTTTGCTCAAAATTAGGGAAATAGTTTACCTACTTAAACTTTCTCAACCACATTCTTTGTAGTAAACCGAAAATTCCTCGTTAAACCGGGTTACAATGTTTATCGAAAAATGGTTGTTTTAGATTTAGGATGTTTAAGAAAGTCAAGAAAAAACAAAACCAAATTTATAATAAGTTTTTGCTCAACCAAATGTGTGAAATTTGTAGCTGTCATTTATATTTGTGTTCTTCCATCTAGCAGTGGGTAACCTTAAAAACAGAGAGAGAGAGAGGTGGGTTAAATCACCAAAACTCATGAGATATAAAGCATCTTATGATATTATGGTTAAATTACTAATATACCCTTTAAAATCTCATGATAAAATGTCCACTTACTTTACTAGTTATAAAGTAATTAATTGGAGAAAGGATTTGGTTTGTTTTTAAAGCAAAATGTAGTGTTAGTTATCCACTTGTCATGATAATCATACTCTTTACATCACAGGCTCCTTAGCCATCCATTCTATCTCTTCAACAAGCATGACTTGCCACTTGGGTTGTAGCCCAGTGGTAAATGCTTTGGCACTTTGGTGTGACCTAAGGTTAAGGGTTCGAGTCCCGTCGTGGATAAAAAGATGTAGATTTAGAATAGGTGTATAATTAGGAGTAGATTAGAGTGTATGTGTTCTGCTGTTCAAAAAAAAAACAAGCATGACTTGATTTTTTTTTCTTTTTGTCTTGTATGTATAAAAAATGTGCATCCCAAGTTTTGTAATAACTACAGGCATAGTTGTCAACTCGTAACTTAACTCGTGACTCAATTCGTGACTCGACTCGTAAGAGTCATGACACTAAAATTTATATATATATATAACATTATGATTTAACAAAATATAAGTTAAATATTTAAATTATA
>JAUEJL010002787.1:0-22606 GCA_032274825.1 Drosophyllum lusitanicum | reverse complement strand
AAGTGGGTATCTTGTTCCCCTTTTTAACTTACAACACGACACCCGTTTACCCGTTTCAACTAACGGGGATATTTTCGGAATCCTTATCTTAAACCGTTTATTATTTTATCATTTTTATCTATTTCTAATATTATATTTTTTTATCATCTCATTTAATAACTATTTCTTATTTAATTCACAAGGTTACAACCTTGTGAACATATAGTACAACTAGACCCATTTTGGGATGTTACATTGAGCTTGAGCGAATTTACCGCATACAACTTGAATTATTGATCACATCTTCTCATTTTGTGTCAACTTACCATTCCTCTTTGATCACATCTTCTCATTCTTCCGGTTGCTGAAAGAGAAGATGCTTTCCATTTGGATAGTTTAGCCTAAAATCTTGTCACTAACGGCTGCCAATTTGCCGCTCTTGACATTGAGGAACCCACCCGATTTCCGAGAAATGTAAAAGGTAGCGACCTGGTGCTGCACTTAATCGTAGAAGCCATCCAGGAGACGTCATTTGTACTCATTCCTACTCCGAACAATTTAGTTTTTTTTAAGATTTGCCTTTAGGCTTGAAGAATGGTGGAAACAACTTAGGATTCTCATAAGGTTCTTAATGTTGGATAGATTCCAATTGTCAATAAAAATTGCATCAGCGACCCTGGTTCGGGAGTGTTAAGCCCTCAAAAAAGTCTTTAGGAATAGCTTCTTGCATAGCTATATGAAAAGGAATGGAGCAAGAGGGTCTCCTTGCATAATTCCACGACCCATTGGGAACTCGAGGGTGGGACTTCCATTTATTAGAACAAAAACAAGTGAAGGCCGAAGGCAACCCCTTATCCAGGCCCTCCACTTTGAAGAAAAATTCGTTTGATCTATAATCGAATCAAGAAAATTCCAATTTAGGGAATCGAAAGCCTTTCCGAAATCTATTTTGAGAAAAAATAATTTTTTCTTTGCTCGCTTGGCCCAAGTTAATATAGTTCATTGACAATAATTTTTTCTTTGCTCAATCTACTAATAAGATAACACTCAAAACTTGATGGAAAACATACATCTTGTTGATTTAGAGCGACGATAATCTAAGATACAATATGATTTCTCAAATTTTTTTAAGAACCTAAAAACTTGTTCTTAAACAGATATGCGTTAAGTTAGCCTAAGATTACCGTCATGCTAAAAGGTTTTACATACTTTTCTATAGTGTTTTGATTGTTTCACTTAAGAGGCTATGTAATATATCTTCTCACACGCTACCTATACAATATCTCGTAATGTAGAAACGTCATAATTAGTAAGAGTGGGGGGAGTGGTTACTCCCCACTACACTTACCACACCCCCACATCAGTTTTTTTCTCTCATCACTCAGTCCCGTAATGATCACTTCCTAGATTTTGGGACCCACCTAATACCTACTATGAATAAAAAACAAACAAAAAAAGAAAGAAAAGTCACCACGCAAAGTGAAGAACTCCACGCCTAAAATTGAGGACAGCGAGATGAAGTGAGTAAAAATATTAAAGATACCGTAGTCGTCACCACATTAATTAAAAACAGGCCACTCCGACTGAACTAATCTAGTCATTTCGATCTCAAATCAATTATTTACAAAAAGTAGGAAATGTGTAATTTTTCATTAATTGATTAAATTGCACGTGATAGGTAATTAAGGATTTGCTAGCTTCTACCAGAATTTTCATTTGACGTTTCTAAGTGTCATTTACTATGTATTTTAATAATTTGTTATATACTTTTAGTTATTTAATTAAATTAAATATCCGTATAATTCATGAGTTGATTTAAAAAATATAATAAATATTATATATTAATGAGAAGACGTGATTCTATTAATGAGAAGATGTGATTCTATTTCTTATACAATTTATCGATCATTATTGTTATAATTATAGACAATAAAGTCAAATGTTTATTGGTTATAATTGAAAAGAATTTAAAATAATTATACAATACTTTAGAACGATAAAACTATGAATTTGGTTAAATATGATATTTTGAAATGTTATAAAAGGTAAGTATTATGTTGTGTAGATTAGTGTGAGCATATACGATATTTAAGGTTTATGAAGGGTATATACGAAATTATCTCTAATAATTTTGATTCGAATTAAAGTCAAAGTTCAATTCAATCTTGACGAAGAAAAGTCAAAATTGGATTTCATTTTTTTATCAAAATGAATTATTAAGATTTGATAATTAAAACTTTTATTTAAATTTAATAGCTAAAAGTACCTAATAGATTTTAATCAAGCTAGTCTTTTAATTATATTAAAATATATTCAACTTCTACATATAAAACTCGGAAAGTCCACAGATAACACCTGTTAGACCGCATATATTTAAGCCAAAAGGCTCAAAACCCCAAAAGAAGCCTAAACGAGAAAAAACTCCTTTAAAAAAATGAATTTATGCCTTTAAAAGTCTTCACATGCAAATAATTAAAAAGGTCAACATTAATTTGTTCTTTATCCAACTAAAGTTTTATCCTTAAAAAGAGTTCACATTGGGTTCCATAAAGTTTTCTTGCTTGTAGAGTTATGTTTATTCTCGAACTTCCTATTCGATGTTAGTGCACTTTTTAGTTACAAATTTTTTAGCACACTTAGCTACTGTGTAATGTATTCATGTTATGTATTCACATGTGACACTTACTTGGACATGCTTTTGATGCCTTTTGGAGTTACATTTGAGCCATGAATGTCTAGAACCTTGTTTTGTTATAGTTTTATGTATGTTACGTTGAATAACTCGTACACGTACGAAGTAAGTTTTAAGAAAACTTAGAATATTTAACATGTAATGAAGTATAAAAAAAAACCAAAGACGTTCAGGATGTTACATTTAACCTCATGTGAAAATAAAAAGGGTTTACTATACTTTACATGTGTAAGTTATCAATGTATTCAAATGACTTTGTTTTTTATCAATAAATACAATAAACTTTCATATTTCTCTCATTGTATGCAAACAACTATTTTTTGTATCATTTTTAAGCTATCGTTATATACAATGAACTCTGCATAATTTATCATCGTATACAACAACTTTCATATAATAAGAGAATTACTAAAGATGATTGTATTTATTGACTAAAAACAAAGTTCGTTATATATAATGATAACTTATACAAAGTTCGTCATATTTCGATGTAACAAACCATAATAAATATATATATTCAAATACCATGATATCTTAATCTTTAAGATAAACTAACGTATAATGCCAAAATACAAATGACGAGGGGCACACTTGTCTTGTTTTATCGTTTTGTTCTTTTGGTTAATTTCAAGAGAAAATTTATGCAAAAAATCATGGGTGGAATCTTTTTCACAGGTTATAATCAGTGTACTATTTCTGCATATTTATTGTTAATTAAAGAAAAAGACTATTTAAATTATGTCTATCTTCTTTTCTTTAATGATTTGTGTTTTCGCTTTCCAAGTATGAATGCATGATGAACTTTTCTTTAAAAATTTAGGTGTATTGGTTTGTGGATTTCAAATCCGAAAATATTCGAATCCTATCTCATCGTCTGTTTGGTTGGCAGAAAATTAAAAAGGAGATTTGAAAAGAAATTATGAAGGCGAACATAAAACAACAACGATTGAACTATGAGAAGCCAACATACAGTAACAACAAGAATTGAACATACAACAGTAGGAATTATCAATGTGGACATATGCCGACATACCTGATTAAGTGATTTGCAACAGCAGCTAGTTAAACATACAGAAAATCAGGTATAGCAATTGAACATACCTATTGGTCGATAAACCTAAGGTGAAGGTGATGATAGTGATTGTTGGTTGATATGAGGGCATGGTGATGAGTGATTAGGTCAAGACAGAGATTGGTGGTCGAGAAGGTGAGCAACGAGTATGTCAACATTTAACAGCACTTAGGGCAAGACAGTAATTGTTGATGGTGAAGTCAACAATGAAGTCAAGATTAGTGATGGTGAACAGTGTTTACAACTCCTAGCACCATATGATTTTAAATCTTCCTCTCACCAAAGAGATTTAGAAATCTCACATTCATCATATTGTAATACCAAATCCTTCCTCAATGTTTAACCAGACATGTTATTTTATGAGATTTTAAATGCAAATCTCATAAAATTTCACGAACCAAACATCTTCTAAAAGGTGTTTTTATTCATAAAATGTCTTTAAAAAAGATAAAATTTGTCAAAACATGAATTTCAAAAAATTGATATCTAAAAGAACTAAAACGTATAATAAAACTAGAATAAAGCGTCATGAAAAATTGGAACGCCTGACTAGAACAAAATAAAGTTCATAGATACCATATCATATCATTTGATAAATGTAACAATATTTTTCAAACTAACTATAACTATGTACATTAAAATAATTAATAAAAAATTATGTTTTAATAGTAATATACCTACAATAGAAGGCTTACTGTATCTAATAATCATCATGGGTGTTAATTGAGTCAATCTGGTCATGATTCGGGTTAATTGATTTGAGTTAATCGGGTTTTCTTTCAGTAAAGGTTGTTTACACCGGACCAACCCTACGCCCGGGATCTTATGGATCTGAACCGACCCTTCCCCAAGGACCGGCCCGCAGGCAATGATTACGTGTCTTGGTTGTCCGAGTAAGAGGTCGGAATTATACCCGTGATCATTTCAGCAAAGTCTCCCCTTACCGGACCCACCAAGCATTTGCGGTAGGGGAATATACCACCCCAAGGTGTTTACCTAGGGAATGATTGAACTCATAACCTCTAGAAGGACAATTGGTCACCTTACCATTAGACCACCTTGTTAGTAGTGTTAATCAGGTATTCTTTATAAAAAAATTTGTCTGTAACCCAATCCTAGTAAGCTTTGGGTTTATTGGATGAGCGATGGATATATTACTTATAAAATTGACTTATTCACATAAGTTATAACACTTTTAAAATTATGTTATAATTTAATGAAACACATATAATCATTCAATAAATCAATTTTATATGTGAAAGAGTCGTCTCACGGATTTTAGATTAATATGGTCAACTTAATAAATATTAATGAGGGTAACTCAAGAGAACCTTCTAAAGGACAAACTTGGGATTCAAAATAGTATATTTGTAAAATTAGCCAAATTTGACTTTGAAAGGAAATACAATATATTTGTAAAATTCAAAATAGTATAAATTCGATCTTAAAAGTAATTTGTATTGAGGAGTTTTTTTTGACACACCCCTAGTTATATATATTAGTAATTTATTGAAAATTATTAATAGCACATTATAATAACTATGAATAATTAGAAATAGTAACTCCCTCGGTTTCAAATATATTTTCTACTTTTAAGTTTTTTAAGTATTTCTTTTTTTAACTTTGATCTTAAATATTTTTTTGTGTTATAAAATACTTGATGCAAATTATATTAATAGATTGTGTTTTAAATATATTTTCATTGGTATAATTTTCATTAAGTATTATATAACATAAACAAAATATCTAAGGTCAAAGTTAAAAAATAAAGATTTCAAAACATCAAAAGTAGACAATATTTTTGGGATGGAGGGAATATAAGTATTATAATACAATGTAACTAGAGTAGATGTCCATATGATATCATAAGGACTAAATATGAAACTATTTAAAAACCATAAGGACTGAGTTTGTAATGTTATAAAAGGGTAAGATGGTCATTTTGAAATTTATAACACCAGCGCAGTTAGTTTTAATGACTAAAGAACTGAGATTGTAACAAATTGTCAAATTAAGGGGCTATCTCAGTAACTTTTTAAAATAAATGACTAAATTAGTGATTTCGAATAAACCACAGGGACAAAATCAGTAATTCACTCTTTTATTTATAAGAATGTTTTGTTTGTAACCCAATCCTAGTAAGCTTTGGGTTTATCAGATGGGAGATGGTTATTTCACTTATGAAATTAACTTATTCACATAAGTTACAACACTCTTAACACTATATTACAAGTTAATAAAACACATATATTCCTTGGATGAATCAATTTCGTAAGTGAAAGAGTCATCTCATTTTAAAATTTGCCAATTTTGACTTTGAAAGAAAATACTAGATTTGATCTTGATCTCAAAAGTTCCAAGTTCTATTTCTTAAATTCGATGTCAATTGTACTAACACGTGGTTGCAAGTTACATGAAATTACCTTGAACAAAGCTATGGCAAGTTGGCAACCGAGTCTAAGCTCATCAATCCGGTTGCAAATATCACATGCTTTGGGAAAAGGGCTAGTCTTCTATGCACAAAGTTCTAATAGTTTGAAACCCTTAATTGGGTTAGCAGGGGATTCTGTTTTTGCTTTCGGTTTGTCGGGTTAACACATTTAAGTATTTCTGATCTTAATAAATTCGATCTTAAAGGTAATTTGTATTGAGGTATTTTTTTGACACACCCCTAGTTATATATGTTACTAATTTATTGAAAATTATTAATAACACGTTATAATAATTATGAATAATTAAAAATAATAACTCTCTCGGTTTCAAAAATATTGTCTACTTTTGACTTTTTAAAGTCTTTTTTTTTCAGTTTTGACCTTAAGTATTTTTGTTTGTGTTATAAAATACTTAATGCAAGCTATATGAATGTATTGTGTTTTAAATGTATTTTCATTGGTATAATTTTCATCAAGTATTAAATAACACAAACAAAATATGTAAGGTTAAAGTTGAAAAAGAAATATTTTAAAAAGTTAAAAGTGGATAATATTTTTGGGATGAAGGGAGTATAAGTATTCTAATACAATGTATCTAGAGTAGATGTTCATGTGCTACATATTGTTGCTTTAAAAAATGATAAATATTAAACTAAAATAAAAAGATAAATAAATATAAAACACGAAGTAAATGAGAGTTTAGAAACTGCCAACAAATGACGTCAAAACTCAGCCTAGCGGTGAAAGCGTCGACGTAAGTTTGAGGACAAACATGACGACATAAACGTGGTAACATGATATGAAGAGACATGTGTTTTAAGGTTTAAGAAGGACATATATGAAATTCTTCTAATAATTTTGACCAAAAATGTCACAACTGAAATTCCAATTTTGATTAAATGAATGATCAATATTGAGCAATTAAATTTATTTAATAAAGGGTTAAGCCACTGAATTACATCTTACTTTTCTAAAATAGATGATATAGGTAGTTTACTTTTTTATAACCCAAAATAGGTAAGCTACTTTATGGTAAACTATTAAATTAAATAAGAATTTGAATTTTCTGATTAAGGTTTTAGCTCTAGCCAAAATTTTTACCGTTGGATTACCACCAAACCTTTGTAACGTAACTAATATTTCTCTTTAACAGTGATAATGGAGTCTGATTGACCATAGAAAAAGAGATGGATTTTGAAAACAAGCTATATCGGAAGCCGAGGTCTTCTCAATTATAAGGTATTTTACAATTTGTATTTTATTTGTTATGGTACAATATCGATAGATAAAATATATTTTATTGTATGAAATATTTTTTATTTATAAATAATACTATTACAAATACAATACAAATATAACTCAAGTTTACTACACAATGAATAAGTTTTGCTTTTATGCTTCTCTCATTGATTGAATTGTAATTTTCATGATTATGCGAACGATACATTATCAAGCATAAATCTTTAACTTTTATTTTTCGCCGTAACACGCAGTTTTTTTCATAATTACATTATAACAATAATGATAAATAATTATTAGTGATCTGAAAATCAAGCTATATCAGTTCACGACTACGTAATTTATGAAAATCAATCCATACCAACAAACAAAATATACCTAAAGATTATTAACCGTTTTTCCTCAAAGCCAACCCCTAAAAACTTACACCCTGTTAGATCATCATGTTTGGAGCATTTTTTTAACTTATTTCAAATCCAAACTCTTAAAAACATACACCTCATTAAATTATAAGATATACTAAAAGCCTTTTCAGGAATATTACAAATTGTTCTATGATAAAATCATATTTATAATAAAACTTAGAGTTAATTACATTTTATGTCCCTTTGATTTGATGGTTTTTATGATTTTGGTCTCTGATTTTGTATTTTACGGTTTTATTCTCTAAACAATTATACCTTTTACGACTTTAGTTCCTTGTCAAACTAAATTATTTTTTAATATAATAAACTATGTTTCTCTCTCTCTCTCTCTTTGTGCTATAAACCACCACCTCCACCACCGTTATCCACCTCTCTCTTCCCCTTTTACCATTACTCATATTCTTCCCCAACTCTCAACCTATGAAACTTAAAACATCGGTACAAATCAAGATGAAGCATGAAATTCAAACACACAAAGTTAGATCTAGAATATAGTTCATGAAGATGAAATCATTTTTATTTAGGATATCAGCTTTTTAGAAGATGAAATCATTCACATATCTCACCAAATTATGGCCGCATCAAAACAGATCGGAGGGGTATGACGGTGGTGATGATAGTCGTTGGCCGGACCAGGGGTAGGGCTGTGGTGAAGGGAGTCGTTGGCCGGACCAGGGGTAGGGCTGTGGTGAAGGGAGTCTAAGGGGTATGTGTTTTCCTCAAAAAAAATAAAAATCCTTTCGTGGTGTAATGGTGGTAGGGGTGGGATCTACGTGGAGAGAAAAGCGGTGGTAGTTGATGGAGATGGTGGAGGAGAACATTTGATTTGGACATATAGGTAGCTGGAATTAGGGGTATTTGATAAGGGGAACTATGGTGTGGTGATGGTAGAGATGGAGATGGTGGTGGTTAACAATGGTGGAGGTGATAGTGGCAGTGGTGGTGGTTTATGACACATAGAGAAAGAGAGAGTTTAGAGAGTGGGATGAGAAATAGAGTTTATTATATAAAAGAGAGAAGAGAGAGATCTCACAATTTTTTATTTTTTATTTTTTTAAAAACGAATGTAAAAATGACGTATAAATAGAAAATGAGTGAACAAGAGGGCATGGGTAATTTGGTGGTTTTAGTTCGACCAGAGACGAAAGTCGTAAGAGGTTTGATTGTTTAGGGACCTAAACCATAAAAATGAAAAATTAGGGACCAAAACCGTAAAAACTAACAAACCACAGGGACCAGAAATGCAATTAACTCTAGAACTTATGAATAAAAATGGGTTTAATTCATGAAACATCTCTTCACGACATCACCGACATCATGGTGTCTGAGTAAGTGTTTGATAGGCATAATGGAGCCATACCGTGATACGAGGACTATGTTGTGGAATGTGGATTAAAGATTAGAAAAATGTTCATGTATTTTAATTTTTTTTCCATATAAAACACAATACTCGAGTTTTCTATTTTATAACAAAAATTTGCAAAACAACAAAAAATTGTTTTGTTAGGCTTTTTTTGTATCAAAATTTCAAACTTTCTCCCCAATCAACACCCATACTTACTTCCATCCACATCCAATAGCTGCCATAATCATCTGTTATCGGTCACTCGAGGTTTTTCATCAGACACCTTCCTTACCCATGTCCATAAAGTGTTATTCTCCTTTGCCATCGGCCGCATCCATGTTGTCACTAGCCACCCATATCGGGTGACTTTCTTATCTCGTTGTTAGGCACTTGTAATGGCTGTCATTGACATCCATCTTAATATATTGCAGTTGCTGGCCACCCATGCCTTCTATAATTGTTTGTCATTGTCACTTCTATTAGTCAAATTTGCTGTCCATGGTGATTGCCTTTCCGTGGCCACCCGACTGATTTGTTTTTGTTCGTTGTTAACCACCTATATTGCCATCATCCTTGTTCGCTGTTGGTTACCTCCTTGGCGGTCCTTGTTGTCTGGCATTAGGACCCATGCTAGTTGCTGTCTTGAACCACTGTCGATCACCTTCACATGAGTCGTATTCATTCATCATCAGTCATTGTCTTCGTTTGTTATGATCGACCACCCTTTTCGGACATTGTCCTTATCCACCTCACCGGTTGTTGTAGTCCATCGTACTCTACCCGACCATCCTCCTTTATGGTAGTCCACCTTTGCTGGTCATCATCGTTCCCCTCATCCACCAACTGTTGTCACCTCTAGTGGCCATTATTTTAAGTGGAAAATTTGATGCAAAAAATTTATCTTTTGACCATAAAATTTATAGTCATTTAAAGCAATAAATCTTTTTTTAAACAATAGAAGGAAAAGTAGAACTTTTCTAAAACTAAAAATGCCATAATATTTACACGTTTACCGAGTGACCCTCAAACATAAAATATCAGGTTAAAAAGGTGTTTATACAAATAAAAGATTGTTAAGAAAGTTTATTGAATTAAATCCTTTAAAAAAATAAAAGATAACTTTGTCATTTATAAATTTTATATTCAATATTCTCATTACTAGTTTAGATGCTCGTATAAACACATGGGTAACAATAATTATTTACATGAAAGTAAATTTTATACTCGCTTAGATAAATATACGATTGTTTTGTATGAACAAAAAAAGAGCCTAATCTAAGACTTGTTTTAAAATTAAAAGAATTTTATATTAATTTCAGTCGACATAGAAAAGTAAATGATGACAATTTAGGAATGATGTAAAATTTAATTTCGATAAGATTTGTAGTATATATAATAAACATGGATAAGAACAAAGAACTTGAATGTGTATAATATTTATTATTCACGTAGTTTAAGATTTAATATATTTATTTCTAAATTAATATAGTGGATAAAATATATGAATTAGTGAAAAATGTAATGCAAATTAAATTGACTTAAAGTTAAAATTAGGTTTAAATATTGAGCATTTAAAGTCAATTGAGTTTCAATTTTAATCAAAATGAATGGTTATTACTTAGGTTGACTAAATGAAAGGTTAAAGTTCACTAACTAAATTGATAAAAGTAAGTATTTTATTTATAATAAGGGATAATAAATAAGTATTTGCTTACTTGTTATTTTTCTGTGTAATATTTTCTCTTTAATTGTTAGGGTCACACTAATACACATTTCAATTTTTAACCTTTTGTTATACTTAATTTAATCGATTACAATATATTTTAAATAACATTTATAATCTTTATATTTTTAAACTGTGTTTGATAAATAATGTATTATATCTTACAAGTTGTGTTCAATAAAGTTCGTATAAAAACATATTTTTAAAATTTTAATATTCAATCACAGATAATTCAGTATACAATCACATATGATTTGTATAAGTATCACATGTGAATTACGAAAATACCACTCCATCCAAAATTTTAAAATATAATCTAGACTATTGATGTCATTGATCTATAAGCTAAAATTAGTCCTTTAGAAGTTAGGACTATGAATTAAGTATGAACTATATTAAGCATTCTTCTATATATTATTATTATTATTATTATTATTATTATTATTTACAACTATCATTGTAATACTTGGATTTCTTATCTAGTTATTTTATAAAATTTATTAAATAAATAAAATAAATTTATTTTTTCAATTTCTTAAGAAGCATACTGAATCTATACGGAGACTTGGTCTATTTCCATCTCCAAAAAGAGAAAAAGTTTAGAGAGAAATCTTTATATTCATATCACCATCATCAAGAAGAAAAAGAAACCATCTCTCTCTCTCTCTCACCACACACACACATAAACACGCACACAGACATTCATTTCATCAGGGAAGAACTAAGAAGTAACTTCCTGAGGGATAACTGATAAGAGCGATCTGGGTTCCCTTAATAACTCTTTCTTTCTTGCTTCCCTGTTAATGGTCTGGTACAACTACAACTTTCTTGTTCAAAAATCTTGAATTCTTGCATTACCCATTTGTAAAGTTCGCATCTTTCAAAACAAAGATGTCCTCTTCATCAACATCAACTTCAACTTCGACTTCCAAACCCCCAATCTTGAAGAAACCAATCGCACAACCCCCATCGAATTCAAAACCCTTTTGGGTTCTCAAGCAAAAAACCCCAATCCTTCAACACTTATACACAATCGGCAGAAAATTAGGCCAAGGTCAGTTCGGTACAACCCATCTATGCACAGAGAAATCCACTGGTCTTCAGTACGCCTGCAAATCAATCCCCAAGAAAAAACTTATCTGCAGAGAGGATTATGAAGATGTATTGAAGGAGATTCAAATAATGCACCATTTATCTGAGCATCCTAATGTTGTAAGGATTAAAGGGACTTATGAAGATGCTTTATATGTTCATATAGTTATGGAGTTATGTGCTGGTGGTGAGTTGTTTGATAGAATTGTTCAGAAGGGGCATTATAGTGAAAGAGAGGCTGCAAAGTTAATTAAAACCATTGCTGGTGTTGTTGAAGCTTGTCATTCTTTGGGTGTTATGCATAGGGATCTAAAGCCTGAAAATTTTCTGTTTTCAACCACTCATGAAGATGCTACTCTTAAAGCCACTGATTTTGGGTTGTCTGTTTTCTACAAACCAGGTTCAGTTTCTAACTTATTTTTTTTTAAATTTTATTTCTTGGTTGTGTTATGTTTCTAATACCTAATTAATTTCATGCGGGTCTATCTCATCTCTATATGTTTTGGGATTTTGTATAATTGTATGTCTTGGCTTTAGATTGTCTTTCTTGATGTTATTTGATCATTTTTGAACTACCTTTATTTTGGATTTTTTTTCTTATTGTGGGTGATATAATTCATTATTCTGCATATTTATTTTTGGTGAACTGTATTTAGTAACCTAGAATTATAATTTATGCATTCCTAGTTAGAAATATGGAAAATTGTTATACTTTATATTCTCTTGACTTACTGGCTGACCCGTTCCCTTAGCATAGTTTCATTTCCATAAGTTTTGTAAATTTATGTCAATGTATTGAAAGTCATCGCGTTGTCCCTGTTGTGACCGTAATCTACATTATGCTTGAAATAGGTGCAAAATTTAAAGTAATTGCATTGGGGTCCATGTAATGGTATTTCTTCCTGAATGGTGTGAATATTGTTGATTTTTTCTTTATTGCCTCTAACAACATTAGAATTTCTTTGAAAGTTATATAAATTGGTTGCTACAAGTTCTTTTTGATCTTATATTTCTACTGAAATTGTTCTTAGAACCAAGTTAATTGATGCATCATCAGACACTATTTAGAAATTACGTATCCATTGGTTTTTAAATGTTCGTGTTCAAAATGATTATTTGGACTCATGGAAGTAATGAAATAACATAATTGTTCGTTATATTTGTGGGTATTCAAAATTTTCGAAACACTCGAACAACTGATTATCTGATATAACTTGAAACTTCACACGACAAAAGAGCACAACTAGATGCTATCTCTGATAGTACATGTGATTCTCTTATTATTCAAATCCACATGATAACTTTCAAATCACACATCCAAAGTTCAAACAAACTTCTTTTCATCCTCATTCTGATTTTCAGGTGAAACATTTTCTGATGTGGTTGGAAGCCCTTTCTACGTTGCACCAGAGGTTTTACGTAAGCATTATGGACCCGAAGCTGATGTTTGGAGTGCAGGTGTTATTTTGTACATCTTACTTAGTGGTGTTCCCCCCTTTTGGGCAGGTATATATGCAATCTTCTAGTACAATCAGGTTAATTTAGTTGAAAAGTCTTAACCTTTTTCCTATTGGATAATATGTATTGTATTCTACAGAGACTGAAATTGGCATCTTCCGTCAGATATTACAAGAAAAATTAGATTTTGAATCTGAGCCATGGCCTGCAATCACAGACAGTGCTAAAGATCTAATAAGGAAGATGCTTGACAGAAATCCTAAGAAAAGACTTACTGCCCATGAAGTTCTATGTAAGCAACTTTGACCCAGAAGAAATGGTAAAGAAACAATTATATTTTTCACTAATTTTATTTGATTTTTGCTTTCTTTAACAGGCCACCCATGGATTGTTGATGACAAAATGGCACCCGATAAGCCCCTTGATTCTGCAGTATTATCGCGCCTGAAACAGTTTTCTGCAATGAACAAGCTCAAGAAGATGGCTTTACGGGTAATTTTTCTTTTCCTTTTCTTATAAAAATGTTAAATTTACGATCTTGATTAGGTTTCTTTGAAAAATGATAGGATTTCATGGTCCTTTTGGTATGATTGGTTGAAATGGGTATGCTAAATTTAGTATGAAATTGTTCTGGTTGTCTTTTCCCTTTAATAGATATTAAAATTAAATTTGTGGTCTTGTTTAGGTGTCTTTTGGAAAAAGATAGGATTCCGTGGTCCATTGGTATGATAGGCCGAATGAGTAATGTTTTGGATTGTCAAAAGGGTTAAAGGTTTCTTCCCTGTTTAAATAAAGATACTGAATTTCTGATTTCGTTTAGGTTTCATTTTGAAAATGATAGGTCAAAATGGATTAAACTTTTTTTCTTTTTCTTTAAATTTTTTTCGTAAACGGTTAATATGTTAAATAGGATTATAAAAGCAAATATTAAAATGATATTTTAGGTAAACAATTTAGGAGATCGTAAACACTTGAGCATGATATGGACGAATTTAAACTGTTTGACTCGTTTCCTTTTAGCCAATTCTTTAGTTTTACCTATTCTCCTGTAAAATAAACTACAACCCGAAATCTATTCATTTTCTTGTATATTATTATATAGATGTAACAATGCATGATAAACACAGGCTCATCATTATTTGATTCACAACAACTATACCCAATCCCACCTTGGTGGGTGCTCATCATTATTTGATTCTTATGAGCACAATTTTTATTGTTTTTCATGAGGGAGAATATCAACCTGCTTATTTCAAAATGGGTTGATTTGGATTAGATCTTTTCTAATGTGTTGAGTGGTTCAAACTTAAAAGCTTACTTGAAAGTGAAACAGGTCGAGGGGGTCAAATCAGTTGAAAGTTTCCCAAAGTGTTTTGAGCCCCTAACTCGATTTATTCATACAAAGTAGACATTATTTTACTACTTAACACATCCACTATCTATAAAATTCAATAATTAGGAGTAAAAATGTGGTTGGTTCGACCCGATCCAACCCGTTTTGACGCCGCAATTAAAAATACCACCTGGACAGTGTAAGCAAGATGAAACAGTGCTAAGTCTACATTATGTAGGTGATCGCCGAAAGACTTTCTGAAGAAGAAATTGGTGGATTAAAGGAGTTGTTCAAAATGATTGATACAGATAATAGTGGAACAATTACTTTTGATGAACTGAAAGAGGGCCTGAGGCGAGTGGGTTCTGAACTTATGGAGTCAGAGATCAAGGACCTGATGGATGCTGTAAGTTTGCCACTTCTTTCTTTTAATTGGAAGGGATAATACTGGTAGTTCAATAATCAAATCTTTAGAGTTGCTTTATTCTTCGAAAATACTCTTACCTATTTTAACTGTGGAATTCATTCTCGCATATACTAGTTAATATTAACTTTGCAGATTTTGTGGTAATATCTGAGCTGGCAGGCAGATATTGACAACAGTGGAACAATTGACTATGGCGAATTTATTGCTGCAACCGTACACTTGAACAAGCTGGAGCGAGAGGAGAATTTGTTGTCTGCATTTTCGTTCTTTGATAAGGATGGAAGTGGTTACATAACAATTGATGAGCTCCAGCAAGCGTGTGAAGAGATGGGGTTGGGCGATGTTCGCCTTGATGAGACCATCAAGGAAATCGACCAAGATAATGTAAGTTTTCATTCAGCATCATTCATATGCAGGGTTAAAGTGGTAATTTTATCAAATGGTAATCTTTTACTTAGGACTCAGGTCCAGGCCGAACCTTGTCTTTGAATGGAAAATGTATAATACTTTATTAATAGCAGGTTGATTGAGTAAACCAAGAAAATTTTGCGAACAGGAATGTTGCTCAAACAGTTTAAAAGTAGTCGGGTGTTATAACCTTCTGAATCAATTTACTCGAGAGAAGTGGTTGGTTATTTTAATAAGGGCATATTACTGAGAGAGGGAACATAAATATCAAAATTTGCCAATAAAGTTAACGTGTACTTTTTCGTGCCGAGAAAGGATTGTAAATTTCAGTTTTGCATAAAAAGGATTATAAATGTCAATTGGTTATTAACAAGTGTCAATTGAAGTTTACAATTCTTTCTTGGCCAAAAAAATTACACGTTATCTTTATTGGCAAATTTTGATATTTATGTTACTTTTCTCTGCAATTTTCCCCTTAAATAAATGTAACCTATTGTATCCCAAAACAATTTTGACCCCTTTTAAGGTTTTTTAAAAAAATTTTAATTATTTTTTCCTACTTTTACCTAGCTGTGACAACTTTGACCAGATTGCTTATGAACGGATAGATATATGTTGTGTTTATCTCATAAGGGTTAAAATGTTAAATCTAGAAATATAGCTCAAAAGAGGATATGCCATGTCATATAGGTCAACAGGTCAAAAGTTGTCTCAAATGTATTTTAATGGATACAACCTCTTAAATCGCTTATTAATACGAATTACGTTTAAGGGTTTACTGTTTAGTTTATGTCATCATATGTAATCATATAGTAATAATAAAGTTATGTAAGCGTATTATGAACATGAATTATTCATAAGAAGTTTGAGAAAAATGACCGAAAGTGTTTGTAGTTCCACACCACGCCCATTTTGTCACCTCTACGTTTACCAGTTGGACTTGTTATCATTAAAGTAAAATAAACCCAAATTCATTAGTTTACACATAATAGGTTGCAGTTGATACCTATGGCTATGATTGCATGCTTCAGTTTTTTAAAAACACATTGATCTGGGGAATTTTATTTGGTCTATTAACTGATGATAGAGGCATGTGTGGTGCAGGATGGACAGATTGATTACAGCGAATTTTCTGCAATGATGAGGAAGGGCAATGGAGGAATCGGGAGGAGAACCATCAGAGGCAGTCTGAACCTAGGTGAAGCTCTTGGAGTCGTGCCGCCCAAAAAGAACCTCTAACAAAACGCAGCTCCTATAAACGATATCTTAAATTAACAATTACTCTTTCTTACTAATTATCGGGGTCGTTTTTGTTGAAGAACTAATTATGGGTTGTTGATCTCTTTCACATCCATGAAGTGTCTTCACTTTGAACTTAAATATTTTAACTTTGATTTTGGTTTTTGGTTTTGAACTATGACTTTGGCCTTTTGGTTATGGCTACTACCTACTGCACAGTGCACACCTTGTGTACCATAGTTTCTGAAGATGCAAACACTTACTGATGGTCAACTGCATTCAAACACCAAACATACCACTGTACCAGCCAGAATAGAAATCAGACCACTAGGAGCAAGCCTACATCAAGCAAACAACAGAAAGCAACACCTAACAAACCGCGACCAAAACCAGTGTCGGCTCCGCAGGAGCCAAACAGAAATGGTTAGTTCAACCTCATGTAATCACAGGTACTAGAGATCTCATCCCCTACCATTCCTAGAGACTTGGAAATCTTTAGGACTATGGGTAATCCCCATTTAAAGTTCTAAAATGAATCTTTGCAAATTATCTGGATGATTAGCAACATTTGATTAAAAAATGTTTTTTTTATGTCTTAACTATCTCGTGATATTGGGATGAAAAAAGAAAAATGAAAAAAATGTCACTTATCCTCGAACAATCCAAAATTCAATTATTTCAACTACATTAAGTTATCTGTACGTTAAATTGGTCTCGACTCTATGGCTATTTCTATATGGTGCTAGTGTTGCTTCATTAAATGAGATATAAGAGGCTCAATTAGAAAGAATTAGCCGTATAAATCAGTCCTAATAAGCCCTTAGAACCGTGGATAAAAGTAGAAAAGGTAATTTTAATTTATAAAAATAACAATAATAGCTCATGTTTCATCATCAATATTTCATGTATATAAAAGATCTACATTAATCACCTTTTAATCACTTAATTTTCCATACATGACATGGTTATTATTTTTAAAAATTAGAACCATATTTTATTACTCTTATTCGTAGCCCTAAAAGCCGTGGTTATCACTTCTATAAATTTTTTATGTAATAGTCAATTTATTTACCGCAAAAACATGTGCCTAATAGATGTATAAAATAAAATATACAATGGTGAGATAGGATAATGTAAAATAAGATATTCACATGACTATATTTTTAAGGTGTGTTTAGTACATGAAATAAAATTATAGAGCATAATCCTAGAGAATAGAATTATAGAGAAAGGGAATTAATTTGAAGAATGAAAATTGATTATTCTATTTGAGATTTCAAAATATAAATGTTACCTGAAACCGTTTAAAAGATATCATCGAATTTACTTGTAATTTATTTTGATAGTGGTTTGTTTTGTAATTAAAATATGTATGCCAATATTTTTTAGCATGTATTTATCTCTATTTTCAGAAGAATATTAAGAACCTTGTTTTAATATTATAATTTTATTATTCTAGAGATGTATATATGCAACAGTTAGTATTCATTAGTTTTAGATGATGTATTTGACTTATAGAATATCCACGATCATAAAAATTGTAACCTATTTGTAATTCTTTTAATATGGGGTGGTCGTTGGCGACAACGGTAGTTGCGGTGGGGTGGTGGTTGGTGACAAGTGAGGGTGGTTGCTGGAGGGCAATGGTGGCGGTGGTTATGGTGAGTGTTGGTGGGCGGTGGTGGCAGTAACACTGGCGGTGGAGTGGTGATGATGATGATGGTGGTGGGTGACACCAAGTGGGTGCCGGTGGCGGGTTGACAACTTGACAAAGAGGATGTGGTGTGATTGGTTGTTTTCAATGTAATTTTATTTCTTCAATTTTCTATTCATATAGTAGAGAATTGGAATCTTTTTTTTTAATTTATGATTCTCAGTCTAAACAAATAAGAGATTTCTTTTATTTTCTCTATCTTTACATTCTTTTCTCTTACCAAACACACCCTTAAACTATTTTTTATAAAAATAAAAACACTTTATAAGTTGATAAATCTCTTTAAAGAACTAAATGAGACCCCTAAAAATGAAATGCTTACAAATGTGGTAGTTAATAAAGGAATTATTAGTTATTTGTGATATAAAATTAAAAATTTTGCCTTGAGCTTTTCGGCTTTATTGGGTTCAAATCCTCTAAGCACTTCCATGGATCATAACTTATCTATCTACATATTAAATGTCTTATAATGTTATATAACATAAAAGTTTAATGGTAAGTTGATTTACTTAGAAAGGGGTCTTGGCGGGAAGAGGATTGTAGCGTGAGAGAAGTAAGGAGGTCCGACCTCTTTCAAATATACAACATGGATTCTGGCAATGCAACGAAGTAGGACTCTCATGTCGATCTGAATGAAGACATTCGCGATTATATATATATATATATATATATATAGAGAGAGAGAGAGAGAGAGAGAGAGAGAAATTCATCTGAGAACCGTACTTATTGCGAGAACCGTCTAATTAATTAATTAAGATTATTATCTTATCTTAATTAATTAATTAAATTAAATTAAAAAGTTCATAATTGTAATTAATAAAAAAAGTTAAGGGCTGCGTCTTTGTGCGCCGCCGTTTTTGAGGTTAAGGGAATTGTTTACTTTTTATTAAAAGTTGTAATAAAAAAATTTTTAGCCGTTTTTATACTTTCTTTTTTCTATTTTATAGATAGTAATTTTTTTTGTATTTCTTTTTTTTTCTTTACTTCCTTCTCTATTTATTAATCACAATCATTTATATTTTTATTGAAATTTTTTAGTTATATATTAAGTACTTATACCTCTAGGTCCCTTTTTAAGAATTTTTTAATTGACAATGAGTTTGACTAAATCAACTTTGAGTTGCACTTGCACTAGAGTTATAAACGAACCGAACAAACACGAACGGGGGCTTGTTCGTGTTTATTCGTTTAACTTTAGCCAAACATAAATGAACACAAACGAATGAACACATATACAAATATAATACAAATCTAACATTATTAAATATAAACAGACATTAACTACTTGTATATATATGTGTGTGTGTGAGAGAGAGTGTGTGTATGTATATATATCTATGTACACGCACACACACAAAAAAAAAAAAATATATATATATATATATATATATATATATATATATATATTCATACATATAAACGAACATAAACAAACGGATAAACGAACATTCACGAACATAAATGAACGAACGAGGGTCTTTATTCGTGTTCGTTCATTTAACTAAAAGAACAAATATTTTTGTTCGTGTTTGTTTGTTTATAAATTAAACGAACATAAACGAACTTACGGCTAAATAGTTCATGAACGGTTCACCGAACGTTCTGTTCATTTACAACCCTAACGTGCACACATGCATCTAGGTGTACATATGCATGTGCATATATGCACACGTACACGGTGCATATATGCACCCAGATGCACATATGCACCCAGATGCACATATGCACCGTGCATATGTTAAAACAAAACCTAGTAGTATGAACAGGTTGCATATGTGACTTTATTGTATGTGCTGAAAAAAATCTATTGTAATATGCACAAGTGCACATATCCGTATGTGTGCTCGAAAAAAAGCGAGTGGTACGTGCACATATCTGATGCTATGTTGGAAAAAAACCCAACAAAAACGATTTTTTTCTTTGAAAAAAGCGAGTGGTACGTCTACACGTGCATATGCAAATCTGCCCGAGATGCACACGTGCACGGTGCATATATGCACCCAGACGGACCTATGCAATATGAACAGGTGGTGCATATATGCAGCTGTGCTTAAGGTTGTCAATTTGGGTCGGGTTCGTGTTATCGGGTTTGTGTCGTTCGGGTTTGGGTCAGTTTCGTGTCGACCAAATTTCGAACTATTTATTTTCGTGTCAGGTTTCGGGTCGTGTAAGCTTTTTCCGTGTCGGGTTCATGTCGACCCATTTAGGACAAATGTGATCAACGATTATTTTTTCCGTTTTCGAATATGGTTTTCGAGTGCGCTTTTTTATAATACGGTTTTTCGTTTCAACTACGATTTTCTTAATCAATCTTTCAAATTCAATGTTTGTTTTCCAAACTTCGGTAAGAATTTTGCAAATGGTTTTCGTTTATATTCTAACTTCAATATTCAATGTTTGTTTCGATTGTATTCGAACTTTAAATTCGGTAATTGTTTTGATTTGATTTAAATTTTGATTTTACTTTTTTATTCAACTTATATAAATGAATATAATAAAAAATATGATGTACTATTATTCTATCAAGTAACAATAAATAATGTCATTGGATAACCGAATAACTTAAAATTATTTATCATTAAATGGAATTATGAATCGATTCAAAATACTAAAGTACCACCTATCAAGTACCAAGATCATATAGTCAAAATAACAAATACCAAAATTACTTACTATTGTTTTAACTGTAAATCTTTTATTGTTTATTTTAAGTATTTAACGTTTAAGGGTTTTGTACTTTTGTTTGGTGGGTTTATTACCCCAAGATATCACTCTTTTATTTGAATTCACAAGCATCTTTTCAAAATTTAAGTTTTAAGTATTAAAGAAAATTTTATAATGTTATAGTTTTACTCTTAAACAGGTCACTTTCGGGTTGTCAGGTTAACCCTAACCCGACCCATTTATTTTCGTGTCGATTTTGTGTCAACCCGCTTTTAACCTGTTTTGGGTACGTGTCACTTTTTTCATGTCGGGTTCGGGTCGTGTTCATGTTAGGTCAGGAATTGCCAGCCTTACCCGTGCTTGAAAAAAATTGAGTGTTATGTGTACACATCTCATGCTGTGCTAGAAAAAGAACCCGACAAAAACAATTTTTTTTCTTTGAAAAAATATAGCAATATGATGTCATATTAAATGTAATATCCTCAAATCGGGCCTAGTCGTGTGCGAATTCGGTACGTAGCTATTTTAAATAAATTATAAAAAGATATAAATTCTAGTTATTAATATATATTATGAAAATTGGTTATGAAATGGAGTTATAAAAATAACAATGAAAATAAATAAAATATTAAACGGTTTTAGATAATGATTACAAAAATATTCCCGTTAGTTGAAACGAGTAAACGGGTATTGAGTTGTAAGTTGAATAGGGAAACGAGATAACCCACTTTGGGATAAATGAGACCCATAAGTCGGTTCCCTATCTCTCAAACACAGACACACGTACATACAACACACATACACTTCATTTTCTTGTGTTTGGCTCTTTGAAGGAGAAATCAAAAGGGATAACCAAGGACTGCAACTGTTAATCTTCAAATAATTCATCCTTGTGCTAAAATCAATTCCATCTTCATCATCTATTCCTTGTAAGTGAGCTCCTTCTTGTGTTTTTGAGTTTTAGGTCAAAATGGGTCAAATTTGAATTATCTATCAAGAATTGAATTTTAATATTCCAATTAGTTCCTATAGCATCTACAGGTGATTATGAGTAAGAATTATGGATTAGAAGTGTTAATTTGATTGAGTTTACTGATTTTGTTCAAATGGGTCAAAAATGGAGAAATTGATCCCAAATCTTGATTTGTTTGTTAAAGTATGTAAGTTGTATGTTTTTAGACTCATGTTAGTACCCTTTAGTATATTCGAACACTGGAATTGAGTAGAAACAACTTGGAGTTGAGTTCGGCTCGGATTTAGGCAGTGTCCTGCACTACTATTCGTTTATGCACAAAGGTCGTGACGTGACATGTATTTGGTCGCAATGCTATGTGTGGTCTGGATAAAATAACGTGTTTTGTTGT
>JAUEJL010002765.1:0-10386 GCA_032274825.1 Drosophyllum lusitanicum | reverse complement strand
ATTGTAACATTGATTCTGAGATATATGTTTGCATTTACATATTGTTTGTAAAATTGTTTGATTGACAGAGTTATATCGGTTTGCATTTACATGCTGTTTGTAAAATTGTTACATTAACACTGTTATATATGGCAAGATTAATTTAAAAACCGTTCTTGTTGCGAGTATCACGAAAACTAATCTTGGCCCTTGATTAAATTAGATCAATGACTATAACGTTAATGTCTCATTAATGAGAGATATTTTAAAAAAATTAAGTCAATCTAATAATCTACCCGGACGCAATTCACGGTCGATTAATATATAAATGACTAAAATAGTAAAATACCTCTATTAATGTCATTAATCATCATTAATGGTGATTACAAATAGTATTCGCGGTACTCGAAATAAAAATGATTTGATGAACTTATATATATATATATATATATATATATGCGTGTGTGTTTTTTTTAGAACTAATATCATATATGTTATTACTATTACTACAAGTATTATTATTATTATTATTAGTACTACTACTACTATAAGGGAAAAGAATGTGTGCTACTGTAGCACCTAATAGAGTTGTTGTCAAATTTACATATCTTTTTAATGAAGAATAATTTTATCATTTCAGTATTTGTTTATTAAAAAGTTATGTAAATATGATAACATATAAGTTAGATACTACTAGCATAACATATCATCTTTAATCTTTAATCTTTAATCTTTATCTTTAATCTTTAATCTTGATATTTAATATATAATAAAAGATTAGAATTATGATGTCATCATCCTATTTTTAGAATTTTTTATTCCAATCATATATTTTTATTTTCTTTAGAGGGTGTTTGGGATTGCGTTTAAGTACTGATTATTGTGATTTGAAATCGTAGATAATTAGTTTAAAGTGTTTGGGGTTGTGTTTTTAGAAATCAATTATTTGCGTTTTGAGACTACAAAACGCAGTTTTGAGAATCTACTTTTGAGTTGCTTTTTTAAACTGACTATTTGATTGTTGTGATTATACCCTTTAAAATTCATTTAATCTACCTTGCTAAGCACTTAAAAAACTGATTATCTGATTATTGTGATATGAAACAACATAATCAAATCCAAACACTATTATTCAGTAGCATGTTCTCTTACAGCTGATTATTTAAAAACGCATAATCTATTTTCAAATCGCAATCCCAAACACCCCCTTAATCAAAATTAAATCCTAACAATTCATTTTGATTAAAATTAAAACTTAATTTGACTTTAATTAGTCAAACTTGAAAGTTATTTTGACTTTAAATGAATAAGAACTATTTAAATTAAATTTTAATATGAGTTAAGATAAGATAATAAAGTATTACTTAAATTTAAAAATACTCTATTATTTTAATTCAAAATCATTATACGTAGTATTTAGTTTTAATTTAATTCTCTCTTATTTTTTTAATATCAAATTGTACTTATTTACTTATATTGGCGTTGCTATATATTAAAATTTTATTAATCATCCAATCTTTTATTTATTTTTATGAGACTATATCTTTTCGTATTAAAAATAAATAAAAGACTAACATGAATAAAATATATTAGGAAATCTTTATCATTGATTTAGATAATAATTAAAACTAAACAATTTATTTTATTAGTGTTTAATATTTATATTTTTTTAAACCAACCCGTGTATTAAAGGGACATCTAATCTAGTCTTTTATTATTTAATAATAAAATAGTGAAGGCCTAACAACATTACCTCATCACCCGTTACAATTTTGACCGACTCTAATGACTCGTGCTAATTGGGTCGAGAGTGGAGACCCTCTTTCAATAACCTAATTTTTTACACCAAGTCTACGCTGACTTTGACTTATCAATTTTCTTTTCTTTTTCCTTTTTCCTACACACATTTCATATATAGCTTTGCCAAACACTCAATTAAAGCTTTAAACACGCGTACGCATACGCACACGCACACGCACATATTAATATATAACTAATATTGATAAATATAGGGTTTATTATATTATATATTATATATTGATATTGATATTTTTATGCTTAATATAACGCGTTACATATATTTATATTAAGATATTATATATATTAGATTATTAGATTATATCGGTATATTATATCATTTATCTAGAAGCTGTATATTGTCTGTAAGTATTTATTATATTGTTATATCTTATTTTGTTTACTATTAACTTATCAATATGTTTTCATAGTTCTATTTTTAATTTAATAATTCGGCATATCAAGTAAAATACATCTTTAAGAAGTAATAACCTTTTAGTATTATTATTATCACGATTACTTATTATAACATCTTTTTTATATATAATTATTTATTTATCAAGAATTTTATTTTTAATATTTATTTATCAGTATTAAAATGATTGCACGAATAACATATAGTGATAATATGAAAATAATATTTTACATCAACTAATTGCAATAAAAATGAAATAGGAATTTTTTTTATTTATTCCTAATAAATCTTCCTACCTTATTATTCTAAATTTCTACTCATTAAATGATAACATGTAAAATTCTATCAACTAATCTCACTAATCATATTTTCTATTAATTTTGACACGTATTTTAATTAATAGGTAGGAAAAAGTAAGAGAATTTATTACTATATCATGTTGTATTTCTTTGTATTTGACTCATATACACAATATAAAATTAGGGTGTTGTTGGATGTATAATCTTTCCTCTCATATTCATACGTTATATTAATAGGTTAACTCTCTCACATATATTATAAGATGAGAAGTGCACTAATTAAAGATTAATGTGTAAGGAACATAATTAGTTGAGGGTTGTTAATAGAAAATAAATAAATAGGGTGATATGTGTCATTGAATTTCAATGATGTCGTATCGATCTAATAAGAAATTCTACATTGTAAACACAAACGCAGAAATGAGAAAACGATCTCTAGTCTGAAAGGAATAAAAAATAATCAAATCTCCAATCGAAACGGAAAAGGAAAATAAAAAAAACACCTCTCTCTCTCTCTCAACCCATAAACCTCGGATTGTTCTTCACTGTTGTAATTACTTCTGCATAACAATGGTGTCTCCACTCAGTGATTGAACCCAGGTAAACCCTTTCTTTAAATTCATCAAGAAAAATTCATGGGTTTTGATTTGAAATTTGAATGTAGTTTGTCAGCGCTGGATTTACTTGTCTTGTTTTGATTCAATCAGTAGGGCGTTTCTTGAGCTCCGATTTTGATTGTGTACTTGTAAATGTTCATAACAGTTTTTAGGATCAGAAAAAGGAGTTGCGTATGTTACTCTTCGATTTGCATACGGTTACACTAGGTTTTTGTATTAATTTCAGCGTACAATGACGACTGTACGGTTATTGCAGTGTTCAATGGTGGTTTCGAGATTTGGGTTTTTTGTTATGAGATTGAGAATTAAGTCAATTTAAGTGTAACTTGAGCTCGACTTTGTGGATTTATAGCTTGTTTTATTTGCTCATGTGATTCCACTTTTGTTACTATCTGCTCTGTTTGATCATAAAAGTTGAATTCTGAATTGTTCTTATCGATCAATACGCATCAACTGTTTAAGATCATGAAAAATAAACTTAGTGTTCTTAATGTCCTTGTTGACAGCTATAGATTTGACCGACACATTACGGAATCTGATCCAGTTTGGTTGGTAAATGAACATCTTGTGGGACTAAATAGATTCACGAGAGTACAAATTCTTGAAGATAATTGATGTGAATGAGAGCGCAATAGTGAAGCAACAATGATCAGACTTAAAGAAATGAAGTATCTTCACTTTGAGAAACGATGGGCGTTCCCTTTAGCTATAGCTTCAATCATATCTATATTTCTCTTTGCAACATGTTTCAATCTGGGGACTGTATCTTCAGTATACAAAATCAATTCATTTTTCCCAATTTTCAATACCCGAATCGCTGCAAATAAAACCACCAGTTTTGCTGAAGAAAAGATCCAATTTCCACCCCCTCCTCCAGCCCGTCCAGCCGTTCCTCGTTTTGCTTATTTGGTTTCTGGATCAAAAGGGGATTTGAATAAGCTATGGAGGACAGTTAGAGCATTGTACCATCCATGGAACTATTATGTTCTTCATCTTGATCTCGAATCACCACCCGAGGAGAGAATGGAGCTTGCTTCACGGGTTAAAAACGATACCGTTTTTGCTGCTGTTGGGAATGTTTATGTAATCCCAAAAGCTAACATGGTTACATACAGAGGACCAACAATGGTTTCAAACACTCTTCACGCGTGCGCCATTCTTCTAAAAAAGTTTAAGGATTGGGACTGGTTTATAAACCTCAGTGCCTCGGATTATCCTCTCGTAACTCAAGATGGTTCGATGTTTATCTATTATTCTATATTCGTTCATTAATTCCATCTTGGTTGTAGTTAATTTCTTCAACTTTTATCGCAGATCTTCTTTTTGCATTTCGTGATCTGAAGCGGGATTTGAATTTTATTGAGCACACCAGCCATTTAGGATGGAAAGAGTAAGCACTGTGTAATACACACTACACACTTTCAGTATGTGAAACTTTTTATTGAAAGTTGTATGTAACTATGCATGGTTGTCTGAATGCAGGAACAAAAGGGCAATGCCCTTGATGGTTGACCCCGGATTATACCAGAACACAAAGTCGGATATCTTTTGGGTGCAACCAAAACGGGCTCTGCCTACGACGTTTAAATTGTTTACAGGTATGCATTACTAGCAGAAGTCTATATATAATCATCATGCTGAATGGTTAAAAGGTTTGTGTGGGGAAAGATCTGTTCTTTTAGCCCTAATCAGAGTAGCAATTGTCATTCATAATATGAACATTTAATGTTGAAAACATCGATCTCAACACTAATTTTCTACCCTTGATTTGTTAGCTGGTTATCTAACCATAACTTTTTAATAATACATAACCACTTTCAAACAAATATTCGATTTCTGCAGGGTCGGCATGGATGATTCTATCACGTTCATTTGTCGAGTACTGCATATGGGGTTGGGATAATCTTCCAAGAACGCTACTTATGTACTACACAAATTTCGTCTCATCACCCGAAGGTTACTTTCAAACGGTTATTTGCAATGCTCCAGAATTCGTTCCAACCGTTGTGAATCATGACATGCACTTTATTTCTTGGGACAACCCTCCGAAACAACATCCTCATATTCTCAGCATAAACGATACAGACAATATGTTAGCAAGTGGGGCAGCGTTTGCACGTAAGTTTAAACAAGATAGTCTTGTTTTGGATAGGATCGACCGTGAGTTCCTACACCGTAAGAACGGGAGTTTCACCCCGGGTGGGTGGTGCAAGGGTGACCCTTTGTGCAACAAGGTTGGGAAACCGACAAGGGTTAAACCAGGTCCAGGCGCTCAAAGGCTTCAGCGGCTTTTAGGAAAGTTACTTCAACCACCTAAGTTTAGTGAAAGCCAGTGTCGATAGATTTTTATGAGGTAGAACTAAAGTTAGTGTCTAATATATGTTATATAGAATTTTTGCTTGTTGATGAAAGGATTAAACTTGATTACTACTGGTTTAACCTGCAGCTTGCAAGCTGAACAGTGATCTTGTATCAAAAAGTGCAATGTTTTTGTTGTTTATGTTAGATTTCTGTCATCCTTCTTTTGAACGGAAAAATCTTGAAAATTTAGCAATGATGCTTTTGTGACTTGTACATCATGCAACATGAGATGTGCATTTAAAGTCATAATAAGCCAAGGAGGACATGTAGCCCCTCCTCATTCATTATACCAAGAAAACAGCTAGAGTTACATAAATACTTCCCTTGCAATGTGGGAAACTACTACAGCTACTACATACATACATTTATGTTGCTAAATGAATCTGAACATCACAAGGTTACAAAATATACACCTTTTTTTCTACTAAGTTTTCATACACAGAGACCTGCATACCCTCTAATCCCAAAATTTGTTTACTCAAATCAAAATCACAAAATATGTTCTACCCAAACTTATAGTTTTTGCTTCGTTTTCAGAAGTCCTAAAATGAGAAGTTTGATCAATTAGGTAAACAGAAGCTAAACCATCTCCAAGACCTTGATATTTCCCATAGAATTTGCAGCAACCAAAGTGGAAGAATGACCACGCCAACACACGGATGAGATGAACTGCTCGTTGTCATCCATTTCCTTTCCTGATATTGGATCTGTGGTGTTGAATTTATATGACAATGCAGGCATAGGGAAAGCTTTGTGGTAGATAAAAACCTGTTGAGATATTTATAAAGAGTTCATATAGCATAATTTTTCCAGATTAATACTTTCCTTTTGCTTTCTTGATATAGTGAGAAAATTACATGGATTCATGGAAGTACCTCGTTTGTTTCTGAACCAGTAGCGATGTACCCCTCTGATACTGATAAACCAACAAAATTCTGCAAAAGAAAGCACAAAGATTTTATAGATCATCCGCTTATACTAATTTGTTGAATAATGGTAGTAACAAAGCAATAAAAGAACAATATAGAGCCAACTAGAGGAGGCAATTTTGACCCAATCTGCTTGTAAATTTGTTGATTTCGGGTAGGTGAACCTTCAAAACTTAGTTAAAATTGGAAAGCGTAGGATGGGTCCAAAGCGAACTGAAACTTCATATATGTTTATAGTCTCTCCAAATTACTTTATTAAAAAATTGGATTAATATCTTAATAATATAGTTATTTTATTACCTCTAAATCATAGGCCGAACAAGCAAATACCTTTAGATTGACATGGCCAGAGAATGACTGAATTGAGCAGTCAAGAACTTGTGATGTGATGTCGCACAAATTCCAGAGCTTGAGTGTGTTATCAGTGGATGATGATACAAGAGTTGATGAATCTATGAACTTGATGTAGCTAACGGTTTTCTTATGCCCAACCAATGTGTAAAGTGGTGTACTCAAGTTGCGTAGATCATAGTAGTATACCTTATGATCTGCAGAACCAAATGCAAGAAAATTACTAGAATCACTAGGAAACTGAACACAGCAGACATTCGCCTTTGTTCTAATGGTACCAACACTTGCACCCTGAGGTAAATATTAAGAGAAGCGAGTTATTATTCGTCCTAATATTGCTCTAACTCACACTTAAATTGATCTATAAAATCAAGAATATAATTGCCTGATTTATGTTCCAAAGCTTAACAGATCCGTCGTCACTCCCACTTGCCAGCAATGTTGGATCTGCTGAGAAGTCTACAGACCACGCACGTCTCTCGTGCTCTCTCATTTCCACACATACTTGACTTTGTGTAACATCCCACACCTGAAATCTACCCTTTTAGCTATTTTTTCTTTAATAAAAACACAAGCCAAAGTGACCCGTTTATAAACAAATGGGTAGAAATTGCGACATCTATAGCAGATCATTGGAAGTTAGGAAAGTAGAATAGTCGATGACATAGATTACCTGCACAACACCTTCAAAATTACTTGAAGCAATCTGGCTTTTGATGTAAGGGTTCCAACAGATACTGCTTAGCCTTGATCTAGTAGGGATTTCAATGACAGGAAAGTGGATGCCTTGATTGTCGTTCAAGATTGAATCGTATTCAAAAACTTTAATTTTTTTATTCACACCTGCTGTTGCAAAAAACTCCCCATCGCGATCAAAGCTCAACGAGCACACAAGGTTGGAAGAATTCAACAGATCACCTTGTTTCAAATCAGCTTTAACTTCTAATTTACTGAAGAAAGTGTACTTAGAAAGTCCCTCCAAGAATGAATTTATCCACCCATTTTGTCCCTCTGATTGAAAATTACGTCTATTTGTAGGAAACGGTTTACTTGTTAATTTGTAACTCTTGTACCTAGTTAAAAAGTAAGCTGATTCCAGTTTCTTGAAGTTTTTCATCAGTCTCGAACTGGTGGGGATGGCGTTTTCTAGAATTTCTTTGGGTGTTCTGATGCGTTTTCTGGAAATTGAGCTTGCAAAATCATCATTTTGAGATATGTTATTCATAGAACGTGAAACCCCAAAACCCAAACTAGAGCTTCCTTTTCTCCTAATAGATGCTTGCATCTTAGTAACTTCCTGCAAATCAGAAGATAGAAACAAAACATCCCTGTGCAAGCAATTTGCAGCTTCCTGCTTTCGTTTTTCCAGCTTTAAAAGAAATTCCTGCAACATCTCCTGCTCAACAATCTTTTCTTCAAGCTCTATTGCAGCTTCTCGTTCATCTAAATTTTCTCTAACTTCATTAAGAAACTCACTCTGTAACACTTCACTGGTAAAACGTAAGAGAACGTCAGCAAAAGATTTATACGCGACATATAACAGATATAATGCTATGGATTACAGTTTAAGTTCTCACACCCAAGCTGATCCAACTTGAGAGCTTAATAGAATCAACACTACATACATATAACTATGAACATAAGAATCTTGATACGCAAGTAGCAAGAAATGGCATGAAATTTGTATAAAATTTTTAACTCACTCTATTTTTGGCCTGCTAGATGGATCAGGATGCAGTAAGCGCAGAGTAAAGAAGGCTTCTTTTGGCCACTTGAAATGTAACTGAGGGGGAAACACCCGATGCCTGAGGCTAGACATGGTAGCATTCTTTTCTTCTGCTGAACTACAAGGGTAATATAACTGTTCATGGAAATAAACCCAAGTGGGTTACAGAAGACGATAACCCATAGTGTAACTTGATGCTTCAGATAGTTCTGATTCAAGATTTGGAACCAAATTAAGCGAACGAGAACCACTTGAAGCTGAAATTGCAAGTAAACATAAACACACACCTCAAAAAGAAGAACGCCGAGTCGATAAACATCAGAAGCACACGAACTTTGATCACCAGCAGCCTCCTCTGGGCTCGTATACCAGTTTGTTTCCATTTGCAATATCTGTTTCATAGGAAATACTTGTTTCTTTTCTTCTTGTTGTTCAACATTACACCCTTGTTTATTCACTGAATTAGATTCGGACCAAGTCTTCTCAGATACTTGATGGTTGCTTGTTACATCCTGGGAGGAATCTGAACCCGAATCTGAGCAGGACGCAGATTCTATAAACGATACATGATTATACGAGGACATAACAAAGCATGATGGTCGATTGTTATGAACAACGAACCCTTGTGAATGTGCTAAGCTCACAATTTTAGCTATCTGCAGAAATATATGTAAGCATTCAAGGGCATCAACGACTCGTTTTGTGTCATCTAACCACTGCCTCAAGCTAATATCCTTGCTTTCCAACGGATAAACAACAGTATTCTCATGATCACCTGATAACTTGGTAATACTGGCAGGAATTGATCTCTGCCAACCAGTCTCAGATGAGTGATCCATATCACCCACCTATTGCTCCATAAAAGTCGATCCAAATTCTTTCAGTTCTACAACAGTTAGTAACTGCCACCAACTCCATTTCAGATCAGAAGAACATTTTATAACCAAACAACATTCAATTTCTACCTTTGCCCTGATAAAGAAGAAAACCAAATCAATCTTTTGACTGTATAATTGGATTATCAAAGCATACTAACAGATAAAAAGAAGAGTGATAATACCAGTGATCGCCATGTGTGGAGCTTCTGTATACAAGAACCACAAAGTTCAAATCTTTTTTAGGAAAAAAAGTGAAAGTGTTGCCCACAGCTCCATAAGTAGAAACAGAATCCCCCGAGAAAACCGCTGATCGTTTATTTCAGGTGCTTTAAATCAGCATGTTTCTGAACTGAAATAAAATATTACAAAAAATGGAATTAAATAAGACCAGAAGATATGATGATGATGATATTGTGGCGAGTTTATTTTGAAGCCCTAGACTGAACCATCGGGCTCTAACGCCACTCGTTTCCGCCTTTTGTTTTACGTTAACGTACGTGGCACATCCATGTCCTGTAAACTCTTACGCTCACGATACTAGATTTATAAATCCGTACACGAGTATTACAAAATAAAATTTTAATTAATAGTTAAAATAATAAAATGCTTAATAAAAGTGTTCTGTGTCATACATACCATAAAAACTAGTGTAACACTTGTGCATTGCTCGGGTTTCCAACTTATAAAATGATATACTTTACAATTTGAGTTCATCGTAGGTAGTGTTCATTTCTTGTATATATTCATTTTGAAAATCAAGGTGTATGGTTTGTGTACGTGTGAGCTTCAAATCATAGCTTCCTCTATTTTCCTATTTTAGTACTTTATGTGCTTAATTGTTTTTCCCATGTTGATTTTTATTTATCTACAACAATGAAAAGTTAAAGAAACTCGCCTTACAAGGTAACAAATAAAAAAGAAACTGTCATTTTATCTAAAATATAAAGTTAACTGTTGACATGATTTAAATTATATGATTTTATAATAATAGTTGACAAAATTGATTATTTATTAAAATAACTTAAAGGACTACA
>JAUEJL010002754.1:0-10386 GCA_032274825.1 Drosophyllum lusitanicum | reverse complement strand
TGAAAAAATATGACATGCTCAGTTGTTCATCACTATCAACCCCAATGGCTTCAAAGACAAAACTGTCTGCTGATCTAGATGGAAAAGCAGTTCATTTAAAAATGTACAGGGGTATGATAGGCTCATTACTATATTTGACAACTAGTAGGCGAGACATTATGTTTTCTACATGTCTTTGTGCTAGATTTCAGGCTAATCCAAAGGAATCACATCTGCTGGAAGTGAAAAGAATCTTGAGATATCTTAAGGGTACTCCTGATTTAGGTCTGTGGAATCTAAGAGATTCAAGTCTACAGCTATATGCCTATTCAGATGCAGATTATTGCATGCTAGACAGAAAAAGTACTTCAGGAAGAACACACTTTTTGGGTGTTAGACTAGTATGCTTGGCCTCCATGAAACAGAACTGTGTCTTAACTTCAACTGCTGAGGCTAAATATGTTGCTGCTGCAATGTGCTGCTCCTAGAGTTTATAGGTCAGGACATAGTTATTAGACTTCAGGTTGCAGTATGATAAGATCTCATTATTATGTGACTCACAATCTACCATTGCCATCTCATGCAATCTAGTTCACCACTTCAAAACCAAGCACATTGATATGCGGTATCATTTCATTAAGGACAATGTGGAAAAAGGTCTAATTGAATTATAGTATATTAAGACTGAAAATCAACTGGCTGGCCTATTCACTAAACCATTGGACCATACTCGTTTTAATGAGTTAATCACTAAGTTAGGCATGTTAAATTATAAGATCTTACAACCTATTCTTCAATTTCTATTTTTATGTTCTTAACTTTTTGTTTTGAGTGGACATTATACATCGTTTGTTCATCTTGCAGAAAATGATAGCATGATTCGAGGGGGAGTGTCAATCATACATACAAGTTACGCACACTTGTAAGGGGGGAAATTTAAAAGAAAATTGAAAATTCATAAAAACATTCAAAAATGATTAAAATACAAAAAGATTTTAATTCTCTCATTTTATTCCAAAAATATAAAATCCAAAAATATTTTTTAGTTGTTAATAATAGAAAATTTAAAAATCTCTTTCATTCGAAACGATGTTAAGTCATGAATCTTCGAATTTGAAATTTCACTTCGAATTCGAAGTGGGTGAAGTCTGATTTCGAGCGCTCATAATTGCAAAGTTCAAAGGATATTTCTTAAATTGGAAATTCGAAATGAGAAGTCTTATGACTTCGAATTCTCAACTTATACTCGCATGATGGCTTCGCATTCGAAGTTCTTGATTTTATGAAGGCTTCGAGCGCATGCTTTCATTCAATGTAGACTTCGAACTCAAAGACCGACTCTTCAAGAAGGCTTCAAGCGCCTTTCTTTGCTTCGCATTCGAAGTATTTGTACTTCGAATTCGAAACAGTGCACTATTAGTTCTCTTAGAGCGCCAATTCAAAGAACTTCCTTCGCATTCGAAGTATTCTCACTTCGAATTCAAAGTCTTCAAGCTTCGAATTCGAAACAGTGCTTCTTCAGTTCACTTCGAGCGTCTAATCCATTCGATGTTAGTTCACTTCGAGCGCCCAACATTTCGAATTCCTTCTCATTTCGAGCGGCCTTCGCCTTTGTTCTATAAATAGTGATTTCGAATTCACCTTATTCTCGCATTCTAATCTGTTCTAAATTCGAAAACGCACAGAGAGCTTTGGTTACGTATTTTTCTGAACTTTGATCATAGTTGCTGCCAAAATTTGCAATTTTCGTGGTTAAGTTAATCAAAATCACAAGGTATACATGGAACATATGTGTCAATCATGAATGAGTCAAAGTTAAACCTAAAATACTAATACCACTGTGTAACTCGGAAGACATGTTTGGAACTTTTAAATGACTTGTTCGACATCAAAATGATGTTGTTAATGCCTATAATGGTTACGATGGACCTTAAGAACACTTGAAGAACGTTTTCCAACAACAAAACTTTGAAAAATCAAAAATGTGTTCTTGTTTTTCGGGTGGATGAAGATTGGGGTTTGATTTCAAATTTGCTTAAAATCTTCATGTTATGGACCTAACTGGAAAAAATTTAGTGTTACAAATGTGTTTAGATCCATGAATTCATTAAGAAACATGTGTCAAAACATATTTTTGTTAACATTAAATACCACTTTTTCAATGCGATTTTAGGAGTTATCATTTTTTTGCAAATTCTTCAAAATTTTCAAATGGGTCAAATAAAGTCAACTCTTGATTAAAAGGACGAGTTTAATCTAAGTTGGACTATTTTTGAAGTAGGTCAGCTGCTTGGGATATTCTTGTTTGTTACATGTTCACACTGGCTAATTGTTTTACTGTTACAACAGGATATGGCAATCGGGAAGGTGACACTGTCTCATTCCGTTCTTCGACATCTAGACTAACCCATAACCCCGATGATCAACTCCTTACCACCGATAAATTCTTTTCAGTTGTTACGCACGATAATAACCATTACATCAACTTCACAAACTTCAAGAACCCTAATTTCGTTATCATTTTTGAAATTCTTCGTGTCCATCCTTTAAACCACACTCTTACATACGACCCATCCACCTCCGACACTCATGTACCCAAACTGTATGTACAACAATTCTGGCATACGGCCCATATTCATACCAACCCAAACACCAGTCGTGTGTCTGTTCGTGGTGATGTATACCACTTTACAATAAACATTACCGCTAGTCGGTTGAGGGAGATTATGAGGCTACCCACTGCTGGGAGCAGGCCTCCGAATTCCAGGAGATTCATGACGAATCTACAGCCTTGGAAGTCATAAGGGCAATGGGGTACAATGGTGACCTGCAAATGCGGTCTCATTTCAAGCGGGCTTATTTTCATCTACTTTATTATTATTTCATGACTATTTTGCAAAGGTTCCTAACTCCGAAGCATACGGGATATGAATACCCAAATTCAAACCAGATAAAGCTCCTATTTGTAGCTGCTAATCATTTACATATTCATTATGCTAACTTGTTCTTCTATGATCTAGTGTAGTCAGTGGAGGGAAAAGCATCAGACTTGAAACGGGTCAAAGGCAGATTCTTGCCATATCAACGCTTCTTGCCCATGACTATACAGTTTGCAATGGATAGAAATGACGAAATCCCCCGGAGGCCAAATCACAACTCTATCAGGCCCAAGCAATTCTTATATGTCAAATCTTTGACCTGGGTGCATCCAGTGGAACCACAACCATTCCCTGCTTCTCTGTTGGATCTGTGTGAGCAAAATCAAGTTGTGATAAGTTATAGGCAGAGCGTAGGGTTAGCCCCTATGGTTCGACCAGATCCGGTCTTACCTACCCCGGGGGCAGTAGCACTTGGTGAGCCTATAGAAACTAGGACTCGGTCATCTCAAGGAGATGCTAAGAGGGAAGAGCAGAGAGAAAAAAGTGATGAGAGGGGTGGTGGAGATGGTGAGGACGAAACACATAGTGAGGGAGGGGCAGAGTATGATCCGGAGCAGGTCCAAGCAGTAATTAACAACTTTGATAATGTACTCCCTAATCCTAAACAAAGGGCTGAATCGCCACATACTGAACTATTCTACACCTCTAGAGCAATGGCGCCTAACTTTGAAACCGATACTTTGGCCATTGCTAACACAATTCCCCGAGTAGCACCACTGGTTATTGATAATGCTCCACAACAAAAGGACAAAACCCCAGTGGTGACTGAGGAAGAGGATCTGAGCTTTAGTGAATTATTCCCTGATCTTCCAGATGCTTTTAATGATGAAACTAAGTTCCTATATGAATATCAACCGGGTCCTCTTGATGCTGAAACTGAATCAACTAATTTTAATATGGATATGGATGTAGATGATGAGTACGAAGAAGAAGAAGAGGTTGAGATGGAAAAAGAATTAGACAGTGAGAGTGTTGGGAGAAAAGAAAATGAGAGTGCTGAGGGACCCCAGCCATCACAAGCCGGGAAGCCACATATGCTACCGGGGCTGACATTCTTAGCTCTGGTATTGAAACAGTTATAACCCCTACTAGCCACTCGGGTATATCTCAACAGATGCCCATTTCACCTCACGGAGCTTTTACACGTACACTATCGGCCTCTCATTCAGAGATGTGTAGTATTGAATCTAGAGCTCTGCCTCTCCCGACCTCGCAAATTGTTTCAGAGCACATTGATATACCGTAGATATCTGAATTTCTTTCACAAAACAAGGAAACACTTGCACGAATCACGACGCTGTTCACTCGACAGCCGTCCGGAACACATATAGGTGGCACCACTGAAGGTGTCATTCTAGGATCAAGTGGAAATCTCGTCTGGGTCAACACCAATCCAACGTTGATTGTGAGTAGTTTTGCCTCAGTGGCAGAAACTTCAACGGGTAATCTAAGTGATCCCAGTTATGTTACACAAGCCCAGCTCCAAGAAGCCCTAAACCCGATCAATGAGAAATTAGGTGCCATTCAACAAACCCTTGCAGCTCTCAAACCTAAAGTTGATGATGGCACAGGCTTATCAGTGGATACTCTCAAATCTCTTTTGCTTGGAAAGTTGCTGGAGAAAGCCCCATATAGTGAGCAGAACCTTGACCTGATCCAGACCCTTTAGAAAGAACAAATTTATAAGGGCAGTAATCTGGACAAATTCAAAGAACATATTCAAAATTCAATGGAGGATCTTGGCAACGGTTTCTATTCTAAAATGGATGCAGTGGAAAACCAATTAGTTATTCTTGAAACCACGTGCAAAGCTCAAGCTGCAGGGTCAAAACGCCGACATGACGATGATGATCCTGACCATGATAGCCATGAGGGGGAGAAACGTGCCCGTGTTTTGACCTTTACCCCTTTGACCGAAAGATTAGCAGTAGCCATGGGTATTGGGGATGTAACTACTCAAACTTCAAAGGATACACAACAAAAGAAGCAACAAAAACAACCTCAACAACAACAAACAGAATCAGACAATCCTGAGTTTGAATTTGAAACGTATAATGAAGGAGATAGGGATAAATTTGATGAGCTCTTAAGACAAATTAATGAATTTTCTTTTGAAAATCTGCTAGAAGAACGGGCAGAGGTTCAGATTGTGGACCGGTTTGATGATATTCCTATACAAATGCCTAAAAAGACCGCTAGTTCAAAGGTTGCAAATCCTACAAAAGAGCGTGTAACCAGAAAGCAGTGGAGGCCATCAGAAACTTGAATATTACAAGGGTCCTTGAGAATGTCTTAGAGGAAGTTCACAATCTGTTTCCTCCTGGACCAAAGCAATTCCAGGTGTCTGCTGCCGACATCCTGAGTAAGAACATCTAATCAGAGCAGGCAAAACAACTCCAAACTACTTCAGCCTGGCCACTACCTTCAAATGTTCAACCAGCTCCACCAGTATTAACTTTAATTGATCCAGGCCTTGATAGAAACAACATGTTCACCTGAGAAGCAATGAAAGATCCGTTATGGGGAAAATATGGAGTGAATGCAGCTTTCCTAGAAGATCGTATTCCTTTAATATTTGCAAGTCAAATCAGTGATCGAACACCCCCGGAACTAAGAGATCTTGATGATAGCCAAAGAAGGAGATATGAACACATATTGAATGAATATAAAACACCAACAGATTAGATTATCTCCTAGTATCCAATTGAAAGAGTTCTAAGACTTTCAATGCAAAAATCCTTCAAGTACAAGTTTATGGTATATGATGTAGAAAGAGGTAATGGGCAAAAGATTTTACTGAATGAAGCAGACTTCAGGCATGTTAAACTCCATGACATTGAGTTTATATATGAGGAGCTGTCTACCAAAATTAACAAGTCATACGAAGAGCAACAGGGAAGAGGTGCCTTAATAAGATATATGAAGAGGTTCATACAGTTTGTACAAGAGCATGATATGCAATTGGGTGCCGAAAGTAATCCATTCGAAGTCAACATGCTCAGACCAGTGCAAAGCCATCTAAATCTACAGAATCTTGAAGGATTAACCGTTATTTATGAAAGTCATAAAGATTTTGCAGGTCACAGAGGTGTCATCTTCAGAAATCAACAGAAACAAAAAATCTTCATCAGAATGGTTGATATGATGGCATACTCTGATGTTACTTTAAAATTATTATAGCACAGGCTTCTGGAAAGGGCTAAAAATGAACAATCTACTTTGTATCAAATAGAACAAGAAGGGTTGGACAGATCCAGGCGATAAAGTGTACACTGGATAGCAAGAGGATCATAAGAAGGTGGCAGGTCATGTTTGGAATTAGAAATAGTTCTTTAATATAATATCTTTTAATTTCTTTCTATTGTAATTGGCTATCTCTCCATTAGGGGGAGAATGTTAGTTTTGTAAAATGGAGAGATATGCCACGCCATCCCTTTTGCCTATAAATAGGGATATGGCACCTAGTGGGTGTAAGCTTTTGCAAATTATCAATACTCATTCTAAGCATTAGCCAAAGGTGTTTGTGTGTGTTTCTCTCTAGCTTCATCTATTCTTATACACATTACTTGATTAATCGGTCCTTTCAAAGAGTGCTACAGAGTGTATCTGATGAAGTCCACAACTTGTTTCCTCCCGAACCTAAACAATTCCAGGTGTCTGCTGCCGACATCTTGAGGAAAACTATTCAAACAGAGTAGGCACAACTACTACAAAGAACATCAGAATGGCCACTACCTTCTAATATTCAACCAGCTCCACTAGTGTACACCTCAGCTGAACCAGGTCTTGATCGTCATAACATGTTCACCAGGGAAAACATGATAAATCCTATTTGGGGGAAATACAGAGTGAATGCGGCTTTCCTGGAAGATCGTATTCCTTCTATTTATGCAAATCAGATCAAGGATCGAACACCCCCTAAATTAAGAGATCTTGATGAGAGTCAAAAGAGAAGATATGAACATATACTGAAAGAGTACAAAACTCCAAGACATCATATCATCTCAGAATATCCTATAAAAAGATTGTTAAGAGTCTTAACGCAGAAATCATTCAAGTACAAGTCTGTTGTTTATGAAGTGGAAAGAGGAAATGGACAAAGGATCACATTGAATGAAGGAGACTTCAGGCATGTTAAACTACACGACATTGAGTTTATATATGAGGAGCTGTCTACCAAGATCAATAAGTCCTATGAAGAGCAACAAGGAAGAACTGCATTAATGAAATACATGAAAAGATTCATTCAATTTGTACAAGAGCATGATATACAGTTAGGGGCAGAAAGCAATCATTACAAAGTCAATCTTCTCAGACCTGAGCAGAGCCATCCAAATTTGCAAAATCTTGAGGAGTTAATGATTATCGATGAAAATCAAAGGAATTTTGCTAGTCATAGAGGTGTCATCTTCATAAACCAACAGAAAAAGAAAGTCTTCACTAGAATGGTTGATATGATGGCATACTCCGATGGTACATTGAAAATACTATAGCACAGGCTTCTAGAAAAGATCAAAAATGAACAAGCAACTATGACTCAATAAGAACAAGACGGGATAACCCAATTAGTTGAGGCAATCAAACGTATATCGGAAAGCAGGAAGATAATTAGGAGGTGGCAAGTGATGTTTGGTATAAGAAATAGATCTAACATGTAATATATTTTTATTTTTATTCATTTTGTAATTAGCCATGTCTCCATTAGGGGGAGAATGTTAGAATTTTAAATGGAGTGATAGGCCACGCCTTATCCCTTGCCTATATACAGGGATATGGCCCTTGTATTTTGAGGGCTTTTGCAATATAATATTTCCCATTCAAAGCAATTGCCCACGGTGTAGTGTGTGTTTCTCTCAAACTTCATCCATTCTTATTCACGTTTACTTAATTTCTCGGGTCATCAGTATACCAACTCGTAAAAATAGTCACCTCCAACAGGTGGAATATTCTCACTTACTTCTTCAAACACTGCATTCTCCCACCATAGTCAATTATTCCCACCTATTTCTTCACTGGCCACCATTGAAGAATGACCATCCCACCTCAGTCGCATAAACGCCGGTCACCACCATCGAACACCAGCCACAGTTGCCAACCCCCACCTACCTCTTCTGCTATCTTTCTCCCACTACCACGTCAACTGCTTTACCTACCTCTAAACTGACCCGTACCATCAAAGCTAACCTGGATCTGTTGTTGTTCCTCTCACGAAGGTGTGTAGCACCCTCGATCTGTTGCCGTATATGTATCACCAAGGTACTAACGTTAATCCGTAAGAATACCGAAATCAGCCTCTACCTTGGGTCAGTTCGTCGCCGAGAGTCAAAAACCCTAGTTACATTAGGGTATCGAAGGTTTTGAGATAATTCTGTAAGTATTCTAACTTTATTCGATAGTTCTTCTTAAATCCGTGTAAGATCCATGTAATTTCTTCGTGATTGTAATGATATAAGTCATTATTTATACATATTGCAACCTATATCGAGAACACAGTGCTTGTTTTGACACACCCGGGCTTGACTACTTGTATTTTTAATTTTATTTTGTTGAATGTAGTAGTTTGTACAAGATCTATGTTGTAGGTAGTGTATAATCGTATTTCAGTTTTCTTCATGCGTTGACAATATCTTTGATTTTCACTCCATCTGTTGATGCTTGATCTTTCTTTATTTTTAGATAGAACTTATGTAACAGTTGCCATTGGCTATTACTCACTGTTTTTTACGTTGTAAAAGGTGTATTTTCTGTTGTTTTTGGACCAATTTGTTATAATAGATTCGCTTCTATAAAGAATGAACTTTTGTGTAACTACCATAATTCAGGAGTATTTTGAATAGATAAATTTATTGAAGGGAAAGGTTTAATTTAAAATAATTAAACATGGTTTGAATAACGATTGATTATAAATTCTTGTGAATATATAATAAGATGAGTATCTATCATACACACGTTAGGTTAGTAGTGTTAGATAATAAAGATGGGTTGTTTGATCGTGTTTGGGATTTTGTAAGAGTTAATTTGGAATATTTTAACAAAGGAATAAACCAAAGGGTTAAGTGTGACTAGACGGTAAACTAGAGGTGACTAAGGGTTTATTAAGATTAGGGTTAAGATATTAGTTGAGGCTTTATAATCCATCAAGGCAGTTTCAAAAGGAGAGTTTGAAGACGTGTTTTGTTGTGCCTATGGTCGACGGAAGGGAGCCCAAGAATCAAGTTTTTATTTGTTGTGATCAATCAAGTTAGTACTACTAACTCTTAATTATATATTCCTTATGATTAGTGATAGGATTTTAAGGATTTAATCCATTGTTTGCTGCTGAAGTTTGGTTCGATCAGTAACAAAGTTAGGGCCGATTGTTTTGATACTAAGGTTTTAAATTGACCGAGTTTTTTATATCCAATCTCTTAATATATACTTAGGCTTTGTTTGTTTTTTAAAATAAGGTCTTATTTTAAAAAAACGTCTGCTGGCGCGTAGACGTTTCTGATAAGCTTGTTTCTTTTTTCAAATAAACGTCTGCGCGCCCGTAAATGTTTCTAATAAGGCTGTTTGTTTTTTCGCAGACGTAACACCTTATTCTGTCTTATTTTTGCTTATTTTGAGAAGCTAAAAACTACATCTTTTTTTCGCAGACCTTCTCAGACTTAAGAACTTCTAAACCACATCTTCTCAGACATAAGACAATTACGTCTTCAAAAACAAACAACACCTTAGTGTTTATATCTTATTGATCTCTAAGGACATTGGAATATAAAACATGATTTTTAGCATACGAATGGAGAACAATTGATAGGTTTCACGGCCTGTTCATTGGCTAAAATGTGGTGCAGGGGTTCGGTTTGTTCGAGTTATTTTTAATGCATAATTGATTTGATTTCAATGGCTAATCTGGAATATTAGTGTAGATTGTTAGTTGATGGTGTCATTAAAGAAATAATAATGTTGAAGTGATTGAAATTAGTTAGAAATCAAAGGTTAATTAGCTCAATTGTGTTTTGTGCTCGACTGGAACTAATGGAAAAAGTGGGAGATTTGACATTATTTCATTAGGAATTAATATGGGATTTAAAGTGGGGACCTTGAATTTACAATTTGTAATTTGATAGGAATTTAAATTTGCGATGAAGTGTCAAGATGTCTTGCGATTGTTAGAAGGTTGCAATTTGCGATTTGGTGATGCCATGAGTGGGATTTGCGATTATTGTAGCTTACAATGATTACAAGTAATGGATTTAATTTACTTGATACATGGATGTATACACAAACACATAATCACACACACACACACACACATATATATATATATATATGTATATGTGTGTGGGTTGAATACACGAATATTTGATTTATGTGGTATATGATTGGCATGAATTATGATATGTTTATCTGAACATGGCTAAGGAACAGTGGTCATGCAGAACCTAGACTCGTTATGAAGCCATACGCTCCTTGCGATCCGAAAGCC
>JAUEJL010002743.1:0-10387 GCA_032274825.1 Drosophyllum lusitanicum | reverse complement strand
GAATAAAGGTCGCATAGATCGATAGCTTTGGTTCGCCGAATAAAGGTCGCAGATGATGGTTCGCCGTTGATGGGTATCATAGGTCGATAGCTTTGGTTCCCTTAAAATCGATCATCACCACCAACGCCACAACATCATCACCACTTCCTCTTTTCTGGGTTTTGGTGTAGGTGTGTCTCCGCCACATCACCACTTGCAACACCACCATCTTCTCATGCAATTAGGGCTTCTGGTCATCGATTGGATTCTTTAAGTTTCTAAATCTCTGTTTAGAATCGATTGGTGAGTTTGCTGGATTTTTGTTCCATATGGTTTAGTATTTTGTTCCATATGGTTTAGATTTTTTTAGTTTTTGTGCTTCGAATTTCGATTTTGATTCCAGATTCTAAAGGTTTTGGTCTCATATATCTATGGTTCATTCAGATCTGTTGCGTTCATCCCGTACTACCGTTTTGTTCATATGGTTTGATTTTGTGATCTTTCTTGTTATGTGTTCTTCAATAGATATTTTTAGATTTGGTTTCAAATTTGGAATATTGTTATTGTTCATCATCTTCTTTATATGGTTTTTAGTTTCAGATTTGCTTCTTTACTGTATTATAATACATCTTGGGTTCATCCCTAAACTGCTTCTTCGATTAGGAGTTTTCAAGTGTGAATCAAATGGTTCAATTGTTATGCCACACCCAAACTGTTTCTTGGATTTGGAGTTTTACTGTATTTGATTCACATTTGATTCGTATGTGTTACGAGTTTTGTAGTTTAATGTTTGAATATGATAAAATTCATAAGCAGATACAAGATCATATGATGATTGTTATAAGAACACAAATATATAAAAGCTAAAAAATAAATTAAATGTAGTTAGAAAGTCACTTCTGGAAAAATAAGAACAAGAATCATGCTAAAAAGTTGTTTGGGAACAAGGATTAATAGAGAATTGACCAAATTACCCTTTGACTAATGGTCAAAGATAACTGGAGTTAGCCTAAAGGACCAATAGTGAAACAAAATGACAACCACGGTGACTATTTTCATAATTTTTAAAGTTAAAGGACCAAAAGTGAAAATCAGTGACAACCACAAGGACCATTTTTGTAATCAGTGACATCTCACCATCACCGGACACCAATATCACCACCAGATCTATCTAACCAATCTGGACGAAGTTCACCGCCTGACGCCAACACCACCACCATCAACGGTTGATTAAATCCAGGTCTCCCTAGCCCATATGTGATTTGTTTGTGTTTTCTTCTTTGAAATCAAAGTTCTAAACCTAATTTGGTCTGTGATGCTGTCAATTTAGGGCTTGAAGCAGCAGGTAGATTATTTGTTCAAATCTGTAAATTGAAGACACTTAAAAAAAACCCCTTTTTTGTTGATTCAAACAGATTTTCATTTTTGTTGCTTGATTTCAATTTCAAGGTTCGATTATTGGTTCACATTTGTAGATTCAATGTTTGAGTGGGTGCATTGAGATAAATGGTTCGATTTTTAGGGCTCGATTAAAAGGAAATGAGTGATTATTTTTTTAGGGTTTCAAACCCATATATTCAGGAAATGCAAGCTTATTCATAGCAGATTTGGTTATTTTTGTATGCTTATTCACAACAAAATTGGTTATTTTTGTATGTTATAATTGTTGATCATCTCTAATTTTGTTTAAATAATAATTAAAATCTTAATTTGATTTCAAAGAATAATTAAAAGTGACAACCACATGGACCATTTTTGTAATTAACTCTAAATATTATTTTTCATCCATGGAACGGAGGTGTTGTTTATCATTTTCTTTCTAGGAAGAATTTCATATATATCTTTCAAAACTTTTATTATTACATATATATCCTTGTAAACTTTAAAATTACATCTATATATAATAATGAAAGTTTTAAAGAATATAGATGAAATTTTCTCAATACTTGGTCAATTTGACCTTTAGCTAGAAACATACACGTAAATTCCACCAATCTCTACAAAATCATCATCACCAAAAGCCTTGAACCTATTACAATTTACACCACCATCAAAAAATAACTGTACTAAAAAACATTTTTTCATGACCGGAACCTCACACGAAAAGAATTGGGTCGACACGAAACTAACGCACAAACGAGCATGATAACCTAAACCTGTCCCGAATTGACAGCCTTAATGAAAATGACATTAAATATGACAACCATTTAGGTTATGAAAGTATTTTGACTATTTGATTCGTTAGTTATCTTTTAATTAAGATTCCCCTAATTATTTGATTGAATTCTAAACCGTGAAATATAAACATATTATTATTATTATTATTATTATTATTATTATTATTAATCATTCTTTTAAATTCTCACCTCTTTCGTATTTTATAATTGTTTAATATATTTTATAATGTTTAATATTTATCAAATATGCACTAATATGTATATCACATAAACATCTAATCTAGTTAGTTCTAATAGTATCATTCACGAAAAGTTTACTAGATTTTCTTTAGTTTCACTATATAAAATTCTAGTTTAAGTAATTTGAAGTAAACACAAAATTGTATGTTTTTAACTATTTCATAAATAAATTTTTTTGACATATCAATTTGTCTGCATAACTAAATTATAGAAAGAAACATCAAAATAATATTTTAAATATTTTTATACATACATACATTATTAATATATAAACAACATATTGGGCTTTCAAAACCTCTCAGGCCCCCATCCAAATAATATGAGGCCCCCAGCCCCTCCCAGTCCCTCACCTCAACTAAAAGAAAACGAGAGTTCCTTCCTTGTGCGAAACCCTTCCTGACTTCCGGTTGCGAGTTATCATCGTATGATATCTTCTCTCTGAGTCCCGATTGCAGCAATAAGCCAGATTCCTGATTACCTTCTCTGATATCTCTCGATACGCAGCACAAGTCACAAGGAGGAGTGTCAACCGTCCCCTTGCTGCCGCTCAAACGCCGTCGCACCCCCTTGTTACCTTATAACACGTGACGCTTCACTGCCGTTGCCGCATTCGAAATCTTAATAGGTAAATTTCTAATCTTAAAACCTAGTTTGGTTGTAATCACATGACTGTTACTTGTTATTAGGTATATTATGAATTTTATATTGATTATTCGGTTGAGAACTTCATCACTACTCGAAAATTTGATGAATTTTAATTTGGTTCAAATCTGTGACTTTTAAGTCACTGAAAACCATAGTAAGCTATATAAGTTAGAATGTTTTGGATTGTGGATTTGAAATCAAAGATAGTATTTTTTTTATTGTTCTTTAGTTAAATGTTAATGATATGTTAGTTATTGTTAAATTCGTCAACTTTTGAATGTTAATTAAGTTCTCTTAGCCAATTAAGGTTTCGGTTTGGCATTTAGATTCACTTTAAACATGTTTTTAACGGATGGAATATTGATGGACTTTTGGTTTCAGATTCAGGCTGAGCTATAAGAAAGTAATATGGGTAAAATGCTTGTAGTTTAAGACTTCATCAAACAACCGATTAGCCATTATAGGGAGTGTTTACTCTTTGATGTTTTTCTTTCATGTATAATGGATACATATATAGATTAAAAAAAGTTATACCAGGTGAGAATGGACAAAGTTGTTTATGGGTCAATAAAAGCCGGACCAGTTTTGATGTGTATAAGAAATTTACCCTTTTCACTTTGTTATCCACCAAGTCCTACTGACTGGTGTCCCCATTGCATGGATTCCTTGGATCCGCCTCTGATAGCGCCGATTAATAGTTTGTTTCTCCCACAACAAACCGACTATAAGTTTCTGGTTAATAGTACAATACAACTCAAGTCATCACTCATCAAATTCTAACTGAATTCAAATATCTGAGCTGAAGTTGGATCGGTTTTAGAACCGCCCTGTACTCTAGGTCGTTTATGCCTTTTGGATTGAATTTATTATATGTAAATTAAATATAATTAAAATTTTAAAACTTTTGTATTTTTTGAAGGGAAAACTGCACCAACATACATTGAACTTTAACTAAGCTACCATTGTATACAATATACTTTATTTTTTTTAAATTAATACAACCAACTTGTATAACCTTTACGTTGTATACAAGTTACCTACTAGCTACTATTGTAGGTTATCTAGCGGGTTTTATTAAAAAAATAATTTCTTATTTTTTTTTTTGTTTTGGGTGTTATTCAAGCAAATTTTCATCCACTCCTAACCCAACTCTCACTAGTTACAAAGATCTAAATAAAAGGACCAAGAAGATGGTCTAGGGTTTAATGGTTCTGTTCTTCGATTAGGCAAACCTGACCACTGCCATCACCTCTGCTCCAAACTGACCACCACCATCCCCTTCAAAGCCGACCATCGTCGACGCCTTCGAAGCCCACCATCGCCTTTAATCTTGATGGTTAGTTCATTTCAGATGTTTCTTATTGGGTTTCTTTTGCTGATGATGTTTGATTCGGGTTTCTTTCTTGGGTTTATTGCGATGTTAAATCTTGTTCAAAAATCATATCTTCTGATTTCAGTTCTTGCTCAATTTGTGTTCATATTAGGGTAAATGATTTGGGTAATATGCATCTTTATTTCTTTGTCAATGTTTTCAGATTCATGTTCTTGTTCTATATTATTTGAATCAAAAGCAAACAAGTTGGGTTATCCATTCCGCATTATTATATTTTGAAGATTCAAGAACACTGGTAATATTTAGAACACTATGAAGATTCAAGAACACTATAAATTTAGAAAATAAAAATAAATAATAATATATAAAAGTGTGTAACCGTTTGGGTGACTTGTGATTATAGGTCACCTGCATACAATGGTAATATTTAGAAAGTTGGTTGTATTAATTTTTAAAAAATAATGTTCATTGTATACAATGGTAGCTTAGCTAAAGTTGAATGTATTTTGGTGCAGTTTGCACTTCTTGAAAACCCTAGCTGTAAATATCACTATCCGCTCATGCAACTCCTCTTCCCCTTTCATCTGCTCAAACTGCGCTTGACGATTCTAATTCCGACAGATCTTCACCTACCATCCACTGATTTCCGGCCACCCATTTGAAGACAACCTGCAAGCCGTTTTTAGTTTTCAAGATGTATTCAGTTTTTGTATGTTCAGTTGTTCACTACTTCACTGGTTCTTATGTGTGCTCAAGATTATGCAATTGATTAATAGTAGCAGATTTCAAGATTTTGCTTTGATCAAATGCTGTTTTTGAACATTAATTTGTATTTACAGAGAATGGGTCTGAAGCTATTTGATGATGGCGGCTCTGAAGCTGGCGACCTATCCAAAATCGAAATCAATAAGGAGTTCGCACGTAGGTATGAGCACAACAAGAAACGTGAAGACTTGCAGCGGTTTGAGGAGCTAAAAAAGAAAGGTGTAATCGATTCAGACATAGATAGCGAGGAAGACGATTCATCTGAAGATGAGGAGGATATCGTTAATAATTCAAGCAAGCAGGATTTGAAGTTCATCGATGCGTTAATAAAGGTCAGAACTAATGATCCTTCACTTAAAGATAATGATGCTAAGTTATTCGATTCAGATAACGAAGATGATGATGATGATGAGAATGAAGCTGAGGATAATAATAAGGAAAAGAAAAGGAAACCAATGTATTTGAAAGATGTGACTGCAAAGCATTTAATTGAGAAAGGGCCTGAGTTTGAGGATGAAGAAGACGAACAGGAAAATATGAATAAGAAAATGAGTTATTTTGAAGAACAAGAATCTTTGAGAAAGGAGTTTTTAGATGCTGTTGGTGATGAAGATGATGATGGGGAACTGTTGAAGGTGAAAAACGATAGCAAGAACGATGAAGATGAAGATGATGATGAACGTGAGTATGAAAAGAAGTTAGATGAGTATTTTCTGGAAGATGAGAAATTAGATGAAAATGAGAAGTTTTTGAAGGAATATTTTAAGAAAAAGATGTGGTTAGATAAAGACCATGCTAAAGGAAAGAGCTTGGATGATGATGAATTAGATGTTTCTGAGGATGAAGAAGAGTTGGTGAGGCAAGAAGATTATGAGAGAGAATTCAATTTTAGATTCGAAGAAAATGCAGGGGATAGAGTGATGGGGTATTCACGAAAAGTTGAAGATTCAGTGAGGAAGAAGGACAATGCTAGGAAATTACAGAGGAAGAATAAAGAAGATCGAATAGCACAGGCAGAGTTTGAGAGGAAGGAAGAATTGAAACATATGAAAAACTTAAAAAAGAGAGAAATCAATGAGAAGATTAGAAAGATTAGGGAAACCGCGGGGATTGGTGAAGACGGTGCTTGTTTGTTAGATGAACATGATCTTGAGGAGGAATTTGATCCTGCAGAGTATGATAGAAAGATGAAAAAAGCTTTTGATGATAACTTTTATAATGCAGATGATGTGGATCCTGATTTTGGTAGTGATGAAGAAGATGGTGAGTTAGAAAAGCCGAATTTTGATGAGGAGGACGAGCTTCTTGGCCTTCCAAAAGGGTGGGACGACGAATTTGGATCTAAAGACGGTTTCTTGGCTACTCGGGAACAAACCTTGAAAAAGAAGGTTAACAATGGTGGAAAAGATAAAGAACAGTCACAAGATGAAGATAAAATATTAGAAGAAAGTAAAAAGAGAAAACGATTAGAGGAGGAGGTAATTAAAGAGGAGTTAGAAGAGTATTATAAATTGGATTATGAGGATACCATTGGGGACTTGAAAACAAGGTTTAAATACAAGCCCGTTAATAAAAATAATTATGGTTTGAAAGCAAAAGAGATTTTAGTAGTTGATGACAAGGATTTAAATCAGTTAGTTCCTTTAAAGAAACTGGCAACTTACAGGGAGGATGAGTTCATTGTTCCTCGTCGTAAGATGAAAGAACAAAAGCAGAGGATTAAATCTCTTCTGAAAGGGGAGTCATCTGATGGCCCCAACAATGGCAAGAAGCAGCAGTTGAAACATGATGTGGGTCAAACAGAAACTGAAAATCCGGAATCAGATGCACAAAATGAAGTCCAGAAAGCACTTTCCAGGAAACAACGAAGAAAGATTCGGCTAAATGAATTTAAGTTATCAACTACAAGGCTAATCGCATATCAAGCAAAAGCGTCTAAAACCAATAAGAAACGGAAACACAAATCTTAGGGGAGCTCTCCAAATGAAGTGCATCTTAAAAGGTACTGTTTTAATGTAGATAAAGCTATATGGTTTATGCTTTCTTTATGTGGTGGGTTGCTTTCATATCTACAAGTGTTCATTGGAGTAAAATTATTGGTAATCTCTATCTAGCTGGTCTTTCACCTCTAGTTTCCAACGGCTGTTTTGTTGATTCTCTTTTTGTTAACTACTTTCTTTATGTGAAAATGATCAGTTAGAAAGAATTTCTCTTATCCTTCTGTGCAATTTGGCATCCATAATTGGTGTTTCTTTAGCAGCTGCTCTAGATCTTTGTAATAACCAAAGTTAACTATGAGGATAATTAAAATTCTTCCCTTACCAGTCATGATCAAGGCAGTGAAGTTTCAGATGGGAGATGGCTTTTTCATAACAAAATTCTCATACCTTGTAAAAACGTTTCTTGTTCCCAAAATGTTTGTGCCAGTTTCTAATACCTTACACTTGGTGGCAGACCCAGGAATCCAAAATAGTTTATGTACTGTGCTTTATGACGGTGGTTAAGGAGAAAATTTCCGAAGTTGAAAATGGACTGGCCGCAAGTTGGGTAGTGGGTCAAGATGGGTTCTCTTAAAATGTGTATTTTTTTATACATATTGAAATTAGTAGAGGAATTGACCCAATTTTTTTAACTAATCTATGGATACATTCCAGCGTATGTCTGCATTTTTTTAACTAATCCCTTAAATTTAAGGATTCGACAGTGTTGTAAAACTCCTATTCCAAGGCCAAGTACTCGGCGAGTACTCATGACAAGGTGGGTGACCTTGCCGAGTTGAGGTGAATCTGAGTACTGCAAAAGTCGACTCCAACTCGGTCAAACTCAGGATGATTCGGTCCTAAATTTTTATATAAATACTTAGACTCCTTGGTTCCCATAATTAAAGCCATTAATACATACCCAATTTCCTCGTGTCATGAGTTAACAACTTGTTTGAGTATTATTTGCTAATTCTATAGTCCCATGAACATGTCATACCCTATAATTTTGAAATTTATATATGAAAGTTCCAATCCGAATACTCCCCGAGTACTCCCCGCCTAGGCCGATTACTCGCTACACCTCAATTGGCCGATCGAGTACCGCCTAGCGAGTTTTACAACCTTGGGATTCGAACTTACTACTTTGCCTCTCAATTAAACCAAATTAAATGAAGTTAATTAGATGCTTATGTACTATACTAATAATTAAACCTTACATTATAAGTGGAACCTTGAAGAAAGCATATTAAATTCTAACCCATAAAATATTGGGTACAAACTAAAATCATATAAGAAGAATAAAACAACGTTCTAAATATTTGATCATATAATTAATATGTGAATGTTAAGGATTGGGAAATATAAGATACATAAGTATAACCAGACTTATGAACATCTTATAGATTTGTTTAAACTTCTTAAAATAGAATAGAATAATTATCCACTGCTTTGAGTGGGTATCTGACTATCGAATATTCACTGTGTTTCCTTGTTTCTTGCTGCAGAGAGTGTCTATTTTGGGAGCAACAGAAGGATACAGCATCACGATGGCGCTTTCATACTCTATTTATTTTCTTTCTTACAGGTAATTCGATGCAGTGTTCATGCATTGATTACCAAAACCAACTAATCTGGGGATCATTTTTGGGATAATTCATATTTAGACCTAATTGACTAATTCTATTATTTTGGATTCCTTATGCTCTGTAATCGAAAACCAGTTTTGAGTTGTGTTGAATGGGTCATGGTGGGTTTTTAATTTTTGGCATGTTTGTATTTCTTTCTTTGTTTTCTGGTTCAATCTGTAAACACATAAGTAAGATTGTATTAGTCGATTAAGGGAGATTATTTGTACACAACACAAATCTGTCTTTCACAACAATCATTACTTTTACGTCCACAGGAACCAACTGTCAAATTATCTTGTCTATATATTGAAGGGCATTTTGGTCCTATCACACACTTTTTGTTATTGTATATAGTAAATTTATGATGTGTACAAATCTTCTCTCTATAATTGTTAATCTATTTATTGCGTGTTTATACAACAAATAAGCACTTTTGAGAGTGTTTGGTAATTTGACAGCAGTTAACACTTTTGAATAATGAGAGTGTTTCTGTTTATTTGGTGAGAATTGTGTTGTAGATCATGAGGTCTATAACCAATGTGTTCTCTTGTAACTTCAAATTACCAAACAACCCCTCAACCGAAGCTATTAGTTCCTTGCATGCATGTTGAAAAGTATTTTATTTTCTTGTAATTTTCTATTTTTCTTAAAAGACGTGTTAAAGCAAAAAATTCCTTAAAAAGAAACGTATTTTGAAGTTCACATTATTTTCCTATTCGACTCGTATATAAAATAAACTAGTCGATTACATTCATGTAAAATTCTGCTATTAATCCAAATTTTGGAAGAATATAACACAGCAAATATATCATTCAAATAACATTATTATTTATCTATTGGACTTAATAGAAAATGAATGGATTAATTAATTAAACATACACTCACTAATAAACATTAAATCTAAAATATGAAGACCGAAACCTGAAATAGACTATGGTTGTCTTCTTTATCTCGTTTAACCTAGAAAGTAGAAACAATTCATACATTGAATCAATCACCACCATTGAACTCAAGATCAAAAACACTTAAATCATAACCCAAAACCGGAAACCCTAAAAAAGTTTATGTGATCATTATGTTCGAGTTCTTGAATGATGTTCAAACTCTTGAGTAATGTTCAAAATCGAACGAATAGAGAATCTAAACCCCAGAAAGTTGAACACATGAAAATTTGACAAATCTAGAAACCAAACCAAGCAAACTAGCATAATCAATCACATACAAATTAGAACAAAATCGAACCCTAGAAAATCAAGCTAAAATAGTAGCCTAAGCAAATTTTAAGCGGATCTACAAAGATAATGAGAAGCGAGAGGTGATAGTCACGGGAGTTCATTGTTGTAGTCGCTTCCAATTTTGCACCATTTTCGGTGCTATAATCTCTCCTACCTTTTTCTTACCATTTTTCTTATCATGTTTTTCATCATATTTGAACAAAATTTGAAAATTTCAAATCTATATTAACAAAAAGTCAATACCCATAAGAAAATATTTGAAACCAACAGAAAATAGTACTTGATTTGAACAGAACTACATTATCATCTCATCTCATCATGTGACAACCATTTTCATTAGAACCCTAAATCACATATACAAAAAATTGATGCAAATACAGATCTAGAAGCATCGACATTTAAT
>JAUEJL010002732.1:0-10388 GCA_032274825.1 Drosophyllum lusitanicum | reverse complement strand
ACATACACAAGAAGAGATAAGCACAAAATGAAAGAGAAGGAGGTGTCAAGGCTGTGTATTACTCACGCCTACACACATAGTGCACTTACCTGCTTTCTAACTCACAGTTAATTAATTAAGCGGTCCTACTCAATTAATTATTAACTAACGAGGTATTAATTGTGACCCTTATCTAAAAACGAGTCTATGTAAACAAGAAAACACATAAATATATAAAATATATATTTTCCCATTATAACCTCGTGGCTCTAGTTAAATTAATTAATTCTCTAAAATAGCAAATAAATAATTAAACAATTAACAAACATACCACTGCACGTGTACTACTAGGCCAGTATCTAGGGTGTTACAAATCCCCCCTCCTTAAGAGTATTCCGTCCTCGGAATCTCTTCGTGCTCAAACAAACGAGGGTAGCGAGTCTTCATATCTGCCTCATTCTCCTATGTCAAATTAGAACCCAAGTTGTGTTTCCACTTAACCAAAACCATAGGAATATGTTTCTTGCATAGCTTTGTCACTTTCCGATCCAACAACTCAATGGGTTCTTCCACTAATCTCTTTTTCGAATCTACTTTCAGTTCATGTATTGGGAGAATCTGAATTTCGTCATCCACTTTACACTTTCGCAAATAGCAAACATTAAATGTATCGTGAATACCTGCCAATTCAGAAGGAAGATCAAGTGTAACGGTCTGATCATTAACTAACCGATGGATACGAAACGGACCAATATAACGAGGAGCTAGTTTCCCGCGCTTCCCAAAACGGATAACCCCCTTCCATGGCGAAACCTTAAGATAAATCAACTCACCCTCAACAAATGAAACGGGTCGGCGGCGTGGATCTGCATACATCTTCTGTCTGTCTCTAGCCGCTTTCAACTTCTCTCGTGCAATTGCAACCTTTTCAGCTGTGATCTGAACAATGCCGGGACCTGCGTACTGTTTCTCACCTGCCTCTAACCAACATGTAGGAGTACGACAGCGACGACCATATAACATATCGTAGGGTGGCATACCGATACTCGAATGGTAAGAATTATTATACACAAATCCGATCAAAGACAAGTATGAAACCCAAGAACCACCATATTCCAACACACATGCGCATAGCATATCCTCAAGTGTCTGAATAGTTCGTTCTATCTGACCGTCTGTCTAAGGATGGTAAGTTGTACTCAAATTAACATGTGTTCCCAATTCCCGCTGTAAACTCTTCTAGAAGTTAGAAACAAACCTGGAATCTCTGTCTGATACAATCGAAAGCGGAATACCATGCCGGGACACAATCTCATCATGTACAACTCAGCCAGTCTTCTAAGCGAAGCTGTCTCACTGGTGGCAAGAAAATGAGCACTCTTCGTTAACCGATCGACGATAACCCAAATCATATCATGACTCCACTGCGTACGTGGAAGTTTAGTCACAAAATCCATCATGATGTGCTCCCATTTCCACTCAGGAATCTCCAACTGTTTCAGTGATCCGTAGGGTTTCTGGTGCTCTGTTTTGACCTGAGCACAAATATAACAAGACTCTACGAATTGTGCAATATCTTTCTTCATTGTGAGCCACCAATACAACACTTTCAAATCGTTATACATTTTAGTGCTACCTGGGTGTACAGACAATCTCGACTTGTGAGACTCTGTTGAAATCAAACTCCGAAGACCCCCAAGTAACGTACCCAAACACGAGACTGATACATCTTCAATCCCCATGAATCAACATGCAGATCATCTTTTCTTTTTAACATAATCTCTGTTTTCAGATTTTCACCTTTCAAGGCTTCCAACTGAGTTGCTTTCAATTTATCTACCAAATCAGAAATTATTTCAACCCATATAAAACAAATACTATCACTGGCTCCCTTGCGACTTAAAGCATCGGCTACCACGTTTGCCTTCCCCAGATGATAACGGATCTCACAATCATAATCTTTAATCAGTTCCAACCATCGCCTCTGCCGCATATTAAGTTCTTTATGCGAAAACACATATTGCAAGCTTTTATGATCAGTACATATAACACATTTCGTACCATATAAGTAGTGTCTCCATAACTTCAATGCAAAAACCATGGCTGCAAGTTCTAAATCGTGGGTTGGATAATTCTTCTCATGGGGTTTTAACTGACGAAAAGCATAAGCAATAACTTTGTCACGCTGCATTAATACACAACCCAAACCTGCATACGATGCATCACAATATACTACAAAATCATCTGTTCCATTCGATAATACAAGAATTGGAGCCTGACATAATAGTTGTTTCAAAGTCTGAAAAGCTACATCCTGTTCATCATTCCACTTAAACTGAACCTCTTTACGGGTTAATTTAGTTAAAGGATTCGCAATTTTAGAAAAATCCTTAATGAAGCTGCGATAATAACCCGCTAATCCAAGAAAACTTTTAATTTCTGAAGGTGATTTAGGAGCATTCCAGTTCATAACCGCTTCAACCTTAGCCGGATCGACTTTAACCCCATCTTTACACATAACATGCCCCAGGAAATGTACCTCCCGCATCCAAAATTTGCATTTAGAATATTTAGAAAAAAGTTGTTCCCGTTTTATAGTTTCCAATACTTGTCTCAAATGTACCTCATGATCAGATTCAGATTTAGAATAAACCAGCACGTCATCAATGAATACAATTACAGATTTATCCAAAAATGGTCAACAAACCCGGTTCATTAAATCCATAAATATAGCTGGTGCATTAGTCAAACCAAATGGCCTTACTAAAAACTCATAATAGCCATACCTGGTACGGAAAGCAATTTTAGGAACATTCCTGTCAGAAACTCGTACCTGGTGATAACCTGGTCGTAGATCAATTTTAGAAAAGTATGATACACCCTGCAGCTGATCAAATAAATCATCAATTCTGGATAGAGGGTATTTATTCTTAACCGCCCTCTTGTTCAATTCCCTATAGTCAATACACATTCGTAGAGTGCCGTCTTTCTTTTTAACAAATTAAACCGCTGCACCCCACGGTGACGAACTAGGACGAATGAAACCCCTATCCAATAAATCCTGAATTTGTGTCATCATCTCCCTGATTTCAGAAGGAGCTAACTTGTATGGAGACTTTGCCACTGGGCTGGAACCTAGAATTAAATCAATTATGTATTCTACCTCTCGAACCGAAGGCAGACAGTAACTCATCAGGAAATACTTCTGTATACTTAGAAACTACCCGAACATCTGAAACTGTCTTCTTTTCCTTTCTAGCATCAATAGCATAAGCTATAAAACATTCACACCCTTTGGCTAGAGATTTTCTAGCCTTCATGAAAGATATAATAGGAAAAAAACACTTAATCCGCTCCCCACGAGCCACCGTCAGATAAAGGAAAAGTAATCAATTTTCTATGGCATTTAATGCTAGCCTTGTGCCTATTCAGCCAATCCATGCCTAAAACCACACCGAATCCAGATAAAGGCAATAAAAGAAATGAGACAGGAAAGCATCTCGATATCAATTTCAGCTCTAGACACAGAAGTTGTGACAGGAACTATCTTACCATCGGCTATTTCTACCTCAAGTGGTCAAGGAACATCAGAAGTAGGCACATTCAGTTTATCACAGAAACAAAGGAGTGATTGGGTCCAGAATCAAACAACACACGAGTAGGTATGGAGTTTATTAGAAACATACCCGTTATGACATCATCTGTGGCAGTAGCATCATCTACTGTTATGCGGAATGCCCTACCCTCGGGTGTAGAAGGGTTCTTCCTCTTTTGCCCCGCTGATGATGATCCCCCAGATGCCCCTGTCCTTGAACCAGTCTTCTTTGCAAAAGGACATTCACCAGCTCTATGCCCCTCTTTCTGACAGTTCCAACTTAAATTGCGGGGAAATCTACAATCCTTTATCTCATGCCCAAATGCCCCACAACAGATACAACGCATGGTCTGATGAGTACACGGTCCAGAATGAGAAAACTTACATTTAATACGCCATTGTGATCTCTGATTAGAACCACCAGTTGTTGTCTTGCGATTCTGGCCTTCCTTTGATTGGTTCCCTTACAATCTCATCCTCTGTTAATGACCACACTGTTCAACTCTCGGCTTCTGCAAAGCCTCTTTATCCCGGTTCATTTTCTCCCTAGCTTTAACATCTCCCTTGGTAGATTTGGCGAAAGTAAAGGCCTGTGATAGGTTGCTAGCTAACCGGGTGATACTCCTGTACTCTGGTAATAATGCTCCAATGAAATGTTATACCTGTGATGTCTCATCCGGTACCCATTGTGCTACAAACTTTAATTTCTCGTTAAACTTCTGAATCAACTCATCAACTTTCATCCTCTCTGTCATCTGTAAATCCATGAATTCCTTCCTAATTTTATTCATCTCAAAAGCATTGCAATACTGTTCACATAACTTGGTTTGAAATTGATCCTAAGTAATTGAATCCATATGAGCTTTAGCAAGATATGTTGTTAATGAATCCCACCAAACCATCACATTACCCTTCAACATACGGGTGGCAAATCTGACAGTTACACGCATCAAGAACTTCGACAATATCCCTCAGCTAGTTCATGGTAATGTTAGGATCCGTGTTACCGTGGTATTCAGATGGTTTGCAATCGAAAAATTTCTTGTAAGTACACGGTTGTTTAAATCCCATATGTGTAGGATATCCCATGTAAGGATAGGGAAATGATCCCTGAGAAAACACACGATAGAGGAATGGTTGTGATGCCGGTTGAGATATAGTAGAAAGCGGTACCGATAAAGGAAGTATCTCAAATAGTGTAGAAACTGCTGTAAGAACCGGTGGTTGAGTTGCCTGAACCTGCCTCTGTTGTTGCAACTCCTTTCTTAGCTTCTGTAATTGATCTTCTGACTGATATATGTATTCCTCTCTATCAATATCCGCATCTATACTAGAAGTACCGGCCTGTAGAGGAATCTCTATGGGTGCTGTAGAAGTTTCTACAGTTCTCGGGATCAAGGGGGCACCAGGAATTTCATTATCAACCATATCTGTAACAATCACAACATCTCACCATTTATTAGATAAATACGTTAGTACACAACATACTAACATCAACAACAAACTTGCATTAAGCCTAATCCCCACACATAAGGAATAATTGACATAACTCGAGCCAAGATTTGAGAATGGAACACCCAAACAGTGTACACATCCCTAAACCTAGGCTCTCATACCAAATTGTAACACCACAATTTCTACCCATATATATATATATTTTAAAATGCTGCAGAAGCGATAATATAAATATATACAAATATGTTTACAAAAATAATTAAGTAAACAAAAGTCCAACTGTTTTCAAAACACAATTATCAAAGTAGTGTTACATAAAACCAACGGCTCATCAAAAACTAGATCAGAGTAGTGGTCAATTATTCCCCAAACACACCAATTCCCACCAAAACCACTGACTCACCGAAACCTATAAAATGGAGTGGAATGTGGGGGATTAGCACAAATGAACCGAGAAGACCGGCGGTTCTGCAGGATCCTGCAACCAATGCCGGCCTAGCAAATGTTTACCGATAGTTCATTTGTTATTGTCACACAGTATTACCCTTAAGTTGCAACGAATGAATCAAAAGATCTAAATACTGATTAGCCGATAGCAAACAAACCCGCCCCATAGCCCAGCCAAGCTGACTTCTCGTCATCCATGTTCACATATCACTGACGCAACGATTAATTAACACATAACCAGTTAATCAATCACTAGACAATAAGTCTATCCATGCATCAACAATAAACAGTTGCAACCAAAACCGTTACCACTAATAACCATCCGTGAGTTAAACGTTAAGTCACCTAGGATCTCCAATCACCAACTCAGTAGTCTTATTTCACTGAGACTTCTCCCCTCCTGAGAACACATGATAACAAGAATTAGTAATCAATTCCCAATCATCTCCAAAATATGAAGTTTATATACCAAACGGGTCAAAACCAACCCGATATGTTTCACATATGAAAACCAACATTTAGGAGATACTCAAGTTGAATATAGTCTATTAATATGCAACAAAACATGTAGAAAGCAACAAAACATGCATAAAGCTCACCAAATATCATTTCATGATTTCAAGTAAGCAATTATCTCAAGTATTGATCCATAAATGCTATCCATCATCAAACTAACCCAAGTACATTATTTGAATCATGTTATAACTAAGTTTAAACAATAAAGAACATAACACAGAAGAATTAATGTAGAAAACAAAACAAAACAGATCTGTCCAATAGGGAACGCGTCACGTTCCCCTCATTGGACGCGACGCGTCCGTGGACGCACAAATCTGCAATTTTCCTGATTCTGCACAGCTTTAAACCACACCATATAAACACAATTTCAAGGCCTGGAAATCTATTTGCAACAGTTGTAAATGGTTACCAAGCTCAAATAACACATAAACCATAACCACAAACACAATTATATCATCCATTCATCAAAACCCATTTCCAACTTCATCTCCTACCTCCATCAATGGAGTTCCAGGTATTAATCCTTAAAAACATACAATTTGAACATGAATTCAGTACTATAACCAAATAAACTTGCTCCCCAATTCATAACTAAATTTAATTCTATCAATTAAACATAAACTCAATTCAAGAACCCTAACTTAGTGCAAGAAACCCATGGCTATGGCAAGAACAAATACAAGAACAATTACTTACCTTTAATTAGTAGTAAACCAACACAAATTGCAAGTAATCAATGGATTTAAGGCTGCCTTCAAGTTTCTCCAAAGCCAAGTCAAAAACACACAAAAGAGATAAGTTCAACAATGAAGAAGGAGGTGTCATGAACATGTGTTATGACTCACGACTAAACACACACACAATGCACCTATCTGCTTTCTAACTCAGTTAATTAATTAAGCGGTCCTACTCAATTAATTATTAACCAATGAGGTATTATTCGTGACCCTTATTTAAAAACGAATCTATATAAACAATAAAACACATAAATATATAAAATATATATTTTCCCATTTTAACCTCATGGCTCTAAATTAAATTAATGAATTCTCTAAAATAGCAAATAAACAAGTAAACAATTAAATAAATAAACAAACACCTTACCACTGCACTCGTACTACTAGGCTAGTGTCTAGGGTGTTACAAATTCCCCATCCGTAAGAGGATTTCTTCCTCCGAATCTCTTCGTGCTCAAACAACTAAGTGTAGCGAGTCTTCATGTCCGCTTCAGTCTCCCATGTCAAACCATGTCAAATTAGAACCCAAGCTGTGTTTCCACTTAACCAACAGCATCGGAATCTGTTTATTACGTAGCTTTGTCACTTTCCGATCAACCAACTCAATGGGTTCTTCCACTAATCTCTTGTTTGAATCTACTTTCAGTTCATGTATTGGGAGAATCTGACTTTCGTCATCGAATTTGCACTTTCGCAAATAACAGACATTAAATGTATCGTGAATACCTGCCAATTCAGAAGGCAGATCAAGTGTAACAGTCTGATCATTAACTACCCGCTAGATGCGAAACGGACCGATATAGCGAGGAGCCAGTTTCCCGCGCTTCCCAAAACGGTTAACGCCCTTCCATGGCGAAACATTTAGATAAACCAACGCACCCTCAATAAACGAAACGGGTCGGCGGCGTCCATGTGCATATGGGTGCTTTCAACTTATCTCGTGCAATAGTAACTTTTTCTGCTGTGATCTGAACAATGTCGGGGCCCGCATACTGTCTCTCACCTGCCTCTAACCAATACGTAGGAGTACGGCAGCGACGACCATATAACATCTCGTAGGGTAGCATACCGATAATCGAATTGTAAGAATTATTATACGCAAATTCGATTAAAGTCAAGTGTGAATCCCAAGAACCCCCATATTCCAATACACATGCGCGTAGCATATTCTCAAGTGTCTGAATAGTTCGTTCTGTCTGACCGTCTGTCTGAGGATGGTAGGCTGTACTCTAGTTAACACGTGTTCCCAATTCCCGCTGTAAACAATTCCAGAAGGTAGAAACAAACCTGGAATCTTTGTATCATACAATCGAAAGCTAAATACCATGTCGGGATGCTATCTCACCAATGTACAACTGAGCCAGTTTGCTAAGCGAAGCTGTCTCACCGGTGGCAAGAAAATGAGCACTCTTTGTCAATCTATCCACGATAACCCAAATCATATCATGACTCCGTTGCGTACGTGGAAGTTTAGTCACCAAATCTATCATGATGTGCTCCCATTTCTACTCCGGAATCTCCAACTGTTTCAGTGATCCGTATGGTTTCTGGTGCCTTGCTTTGACCCGAGCACAAATATGACAAGACTCCACGAATTGTGCAACATCTTTCTTCATTGTGGGCGACAAATACAACACTTTCAGATCGTTATACATTTAGTGCTACCTGGGTGTACAGACAATCGGGACTTGTTAACCTCTATCAAAATCAAACCCCGAAGACCCCTAAGTAATGGCACCCAAACACGAGATTGATACATCTTCAATCCCTATGAATCAACATGTAGATCATCTTTTCTTTTCAACATAATCTCTGTTTTCAGATTTTCATCTTTGAAGGTTTCTAACTGAGCTGTTTTCAATTTATCTACCAAGTCAGAAATTATTTCAATCCGCCAAAAATAAACACTATCACCGGCTCCCTTGCGATTTAAAGCATCGGCTACGACATTAGCTTTCCCCAAGTGATAACGGATCTCACAATCATAATCTTTTATAAGTTCTAACTATCGCCTCCGAAGCATATTAAGCTCTTTTTGTGAAAACACATTTTGCAAACTCTTATGATCAGTACATATATTACATTTCGTACCGTATAAGTAGTGTCTCCACAGTTTCACAGAAACAAAGGAGCGATTGGCTCCGGAATAAAACAACGCACGAGCGTGTATGGAGTTTATTAGAAACATACCCGTGATGACATCATCTACTGTTATGCGGAATGCCCTACCCTCGGTTGTAGGAGGGTTCTTCCTCTTTTGCCCCGCTGATGATGATCTCTCAGATGCCCCTGCCCCTGTCCCTGTGCCTGAACCAGTCTTCTTTGCAGAAGGACATTCACCAGATCTATGCCCCTCTTTCTGACAGTTCTAACATACGTTGGGGGAAATCTACAATCCTTTATCTCATGCCCAAATGCCCTACAACGGATACAACGCATGGTCTGAGGAGTACAAGGCCCAGAATGAGAAGACTTACATTTAATACACCATTGTGATCTCAGACTAGAACCACCAGCTGTTATCTTACGATTCTAGCCTGCCTGTGATTGGTTCCCCTGCCATCTCCTCCTTTGCTGATGACCAGACTGTTCAACTCCCACCTTCTACAAAGCCACTTTATCCTTGTTCATCTTCTCCCTAGCTATAACATCTCCCTCTACAGATATGGCCAAAGTAAAGGCCTGTGATAGGTTTCCAGCTAACCGGGTGGTACTCCTGTACTCTGGTAACAATGATCCAATGAAATGTTGTTCCTGTGATGCCTCATCCGGTACCCATTGTGTTACAAACCTCAATTTCTTGTTAAACTGCAAAATGAACTCATCAACTGTCATCATCTCTGTCATTTATAAATCCATGAATTTCTTCCTCATTTTATTCATCTCGAAAGCATTGCAATACTGTTCACATAACTTGGTTTGAAATTGATTCCAAGTAATTGAATCCATCTGAGCTTTAGCAAGATGTGCTGTTAAGGAATCCCCCCAAACCATCGCATTACCCTTCAACATACGGGTGGCAAATCTGACCCTCATATCATCCTCATAGTTACATGTATCAAGAACTTTGACAGTATCCCTCAGCCAGTTCATGGTAATGATAGCATCCGTGTTACCGTGGTATTTCAGATGGTTTGCAATCCAAAAATTGCTTGTAAGTACACTGTTGTTTAAATCCCATATGCGGAAGATATCCCATGTAAGGATAGGGAAATGATCCTTGGGAAAACACAGGACAGAGGAATGGTTGTGATGCTAGTTGAGAGACAATAGAAAGCGGTACCGATAAAGGAGGTATCTCACATAGTGTAGAAACTACTGTAAGAACCGGTGGTTAAGTTGCCTGAACCTGCCTCTATTGTTGCAACTCTTTTCTTAGCTCCTGTAATTGATCCACTAACGGATATATGTATTCCTCTCTGTCAATATCTGCATCTGTACCAGAAGTACCGGCCTGTAGAGGAATCTCTATGGGTGCGGTATAAGTTTCTACAGTTCTTGCGATCAAGGGGGCACCAGGAATTTCATTATGTGCCATATCTGTAACAATCACAACATCTCACTATTTATTAAATAAATCCGTTAGTACACGACATACTAACAACAACAAAAAGCTTGCAATTACCCTAATCCCCACACACAAGGAATAATTGACC
>JAUEJL010002721.1:0-10389 GCA_032274825.1 Drosophyllum lusitanicum | reverse complement strand
AGGGGGAATTGGACGGCTAAGATTGGTTCTCGTAGTTCTCGTACGAAAAACAGTTCTTGTTTGAACTTTTCCCTATAACCGCTATCCCAATTAGGGACTTTGACCGCTATTTGATTTCCCACCGCGATAACTGCATAGGTCGGTGGTAGTCGGTGGTTGCCACCTTCAGATCTGACCTGAAATCACATGGTCCCGCCTGCAAATATAGGTTAATTTTTAGTTTCAAAGTTAAATTTTGATTCATGTTTTCTAAGGTTTGAATTTAAAAGGTTAAATTTTTGTTTTTGTGGTTTGTGACTTCATTTACTTTATTGATCTAGTTCGATTTCATAGGTGTTTGATGAGATCTTCAAGATCATGGTTTTATATTGTGTTTAAACGTTTATGTGTTCATCTTGTTTAGAGTAGATCTTCAAAAAAACATTGAATTTAGAAAATAAAAATATAAATCATAAAGTTTACCGGTTACCTGTTTATCAGGTTACTCATTGCATACAATGTAGCAATTTTGATAGTTGTTTGTAATTTTTTTTAAATTAAAGTTGATTGTATACAATGGTACCTTAACCAAACTTCGTTGTATTTTGATGCAGTTTGCCCTAATTAGAATTCAAAGAACACCTTATTTAAGTTAAGGAAGAAAACCCGCTTTAGATCAAATGGCAAATAGGACACTTGCTGCAAAACACATGTTAATTTTTCTCTTTTAAACTTGTTTTATACTTTTTAATCCAACTGTTTCAAGACTAGATCTTTTTGTCTACATATATTGTTCTAAAAACATTGAAGACTTGTGTTCTGTACTCTAAGAAGCATATAACGTAAGACAATGTGTAATCTATTTTACTTTATTTTTTCGTCCTTTTTGTGACGTTTGGCTTATCTTTGTCTATATATTCATGACTTTGTTAATATCTGGACCGTGAAAATGAGAAGAATACATATCTATAAAATTCTTTGTATGATTTAGGTTTGTTTCATATTAACATTCTTAGGACAGTTTTACAGGGTTGTAGTTGGTATACAATCACCTGAAGGGGTCACAACAACACGAGCAGTATTAAGAAGATTTAATGATTTCTTAAGGTTACTTGCTGCTGTAAGTACATCTTTGCGGGGATTAATAAGTACTTTGATTTTGAAACTATGATTCATTTTCTTTTTAACTTAATTTGCAGCTTAGAAAAGCATTTCCCAAAAAGAATCTCCCACAAGCACCACCTAAGGGTCTCTTGCGATTAAAAAGTCGAACATTGTTGGAAGAGGTAGTTACTTTATTCAAATTCTTACCTATTAATGTGAAAATAAATAAAAATATTTTCCCTTTCAGAGATGTTTGAAGTCGACATTACATTCATGTCAGTTTGTAACTATGTCCAAATATATTCATGACATTAGTTCTGGTCAATAAGATTTTCTATTTTGTCATTATAAATGGTTATCGAACTATTTTTATTTCTGGTATAAGAACCTACATTGTGATATATGCCCGACTGCAATTATTTGAGAGGGAACAATATTAATCAAGAACCTGTTGAGCAAGCTTGAATATGTGGTTACGACTATTGAGAAAAGTGAATAAGGGGTGTTTGGATGTGTGTTTATAGCGATTACTGTCATTTTCAAGGCGTAACAGTCAGTTTTGACTTTTAAGTGTTCGGAAAAATTGATTGTCATATGTTTCTTTGACTGTTTTGGTTAAAAAAATCATAATGAGTTGTTACAAGAAAAACGATTATAATGTAGAATTACCTAACGATCCCTAGATGTAATAGATTGATTAACTGGTGCTTTTATTCAAATTGCGAAAAGAACTCACCCAAACCCCTAAACATTGCTTATGGTTGATATATATCTTAGAATGCTAGTTCTTCTAATCGATCAAACAATCAAAACGATCTCCCTTTGGTTACTTGAAAAAAAATCGAAAAACTAGTACAGAGGAGAGGAAGGTCATGACTAGGAGAGAGAAGGAGAGAGAGAGTTTTGATCATATCCAAAAACCTTAGGACCCCTATCTATAATTAAAACCCATGACTTTTGATCATATTCAAAACTTTAGGATCCTTATCTCCTTACAGTTAATTATATCCATGGGCTCTTGGCCCATAAGCCTCTCTACTTAATTAATGGGACTTCTGGATTCACTTCGCCCAAAAGAAAAAAACATGGCCCTTCACTTGTTTCAGTTATATAAATAATATATACTACATACAATACTATTAATTAATGTACTAGTGCTCTCAGTTAGAAGTGTTGTTCCTTGCACGTAATTCCAACAATATATCACTAGAGAGTCTTCTAAGAAAACTGTTGAGCTAAATGTAAACTTACATCACTATCACTAGCTTTAATAGGCATACTATCTGATTATGATTATTCAAGTTGCAATAATTAAAAAATGCTTATCATCCCCAACTGCCCCTCCACCTCCAACACACACCCACCAAAAAAGAAGAAATTTCTTATGGTGGAAAATTATCATTAGAGAATCTGTATTGGTATTTAAGATTCATATGTTTTCCATCATGCAGCGCCGTTGCTCTTTGGAGGAATGGATGTCAAAGTTGCTATCTGACATTGATATATCAAGAAGCATTGTAGTGGCATCGTTTCTTGAACTCGAATCTGCTGCTCGATCTTGTATGTAATTATGTATTTAATTACAAAAACAATAATTAGTGACCTATTAGTGATTACAAAAATAATACTATTACAATCGTAATAATTGTTTTTAAATAAAACAATTTAGGAGGCAATATTTATTAAAACTAGACTTTGGGCGGACTTTCAACCTGGTTATTACCTAATTTTTTTAAGTTTTACCTATTTGAACAGCTTATGATATACAAGACAGCCCATTCATAAGTAAACAGTCAAATTTTCCACCTTGACATTAAAAACAGTTTTTCTGCTTTTACCATTTCCAAACTTTTCAATTACGTATCATATCTCTTTTGCAGCATTCCAAGATGAAAACCTTCAAATTGGACAAGGAAACCATTCCGTGGTTAATACCGATTCCATTGCATCTGCTAGTACAGCACTAACACCAGATTATGGGAGTGACACTGCTTACGAGACTTCAGAAATCGGTACTTCAAGCTATGGGAGAGATAATATATCTGAAGCTGGTACAGAAGAGTTATCTCTCGATGAAGATTTAACTGGTCCACTTGAAAAACTTGTGAAACATGGTATGTCGAATATTGATGAGGGATTATTAATGGGAAATGCTATTTTAGAGCAAGTCGAAGGCTATCCTAAGCATCATACAGTTCATTCCAGAGAGATTAACAACGTTATGAGGGGCAATGATAAAAATGAGAATGGTAAATTAATCGAGAATCCTGAGAAGCTCTCGAATGGAACAAGTTCATCGAGAAGGATTGTATCTACAGATATCGACTTCTCTAATTCGTTAGTAGATGATAATATAACGACTTCAAGCGATTTAAACTTGGTTCTTCCATTAGGACAGCAGCAAAAGGTGAATAGGGTTCTTATTAGTCTGCAGAGGAGATTGGGAACTGCAAAAACAGATATGGAAGATTTAATATCAAGATTGAACCAAGAAATAGCAGTCAAAGATTACCTTATGACTAAGGTATGTTAAAAAGACAACCTTGCCCTTGCCACTAGATTATTGCTAAAATGGTCACAGTTTGGCTTTCAAAGGCCGGGGTTGAGCTCCCAACACTTCTTTTGTCCACTTTTGAACTTCATAAATAGTTGATGTATTATATATGATTACTTTAGTAGTTTTATTAAGTAATCATTTGATTTTTTATTTGAATAAAAGTTAGAAGGTTTTTAAACACTTTGAGTATGCTAGGGTTTGCTTTTAAACTGTTCGACCCAGTCTTTTTTAGCTAGCTTTTTTATATCTACACATTTGACCACCGTGCAAATTGATGATTCGATCTCTAGTCATGTTTTGTGTAGCTATAATGTTAATATGATGAATCCCTGCTCTTACAACTGTTTTGGGGGAAAAAGAGACAAAACCTGAGTGCCTTTTCTTGCCAAAACCGGAAGTTCGTCACATTTTGCATTTTTTATTTATTACTTTGCCTGCGACTATATGTATATTTAGGTCAAGGATTTGGAGGAGGAACTTGAAACTACCAAACTGAGAAGTAAGGAAAACCTTCATCAAGCTATTTTAATGGAAAGAGAAAGAGTTACTCAAATGCAGTGGGATATGGAAGAACTTAGACGGAAATCGATTGAAATGGAGTTCAAATTGAAGTCTCAACAGGTTTTATGAAGTAACTTTTGGTCTGGTTTGAAACGGTTGACCTGAAGCGTTCCTTTCCAGAATTTCTTTTTATGAATTAAGTGTGTGAAATATGTTTAAAAGATATAATATTTAAGCAGTAATCTATATTTTTGAACGAAAATGATTAGGTATGTTTTATGCATGAAAAATTGACTTCGGGCGACTTTCAACGTGTTCGACCCATTTTGTCTGTTTGCATTTAAGCTAGTCTTTTTTACTCGTTTAACCCGTAAGAGTTGAAATAAAAGGAACCTAAATCGACCCATTCAGAAGTACATGGGGTTTAATTCGCCAATCACTGAAAGTAACTTTTGTTAGTGACTTTTCCAGGATGAAAAACGAGAAACAGAACCGCCAAAAACATCTGTGATTGATGAAAAAGATCAGTTGCTACAGGAGTTGGATGATTCAAGAAACAAATTTGAGCAATTATTGAAGAAACATAAAGAACTAGAAATTAAATCTAAAGCAGATGTCAAAGTTCTCGTTAAAGAGGTTAAATCCCTTAGAAATTCACAAGCAGAATTGAAACAGCAGCTCAACCAATCACTTGCTGGAAAGTCAGATGCAGAGGTATTTCATCGCTTAATATATCAGATGTCGGTAATTCAGAAATTTTGTTAAATTGCAGCCTACTTTCACTTTGTCTCTAATATGATCGCTGAACTTTCTATTTCTTTATAAAACCAATATGCTTATTATCTTTTATTTTTGGCAATTTAACCAAAAAATATTTAATATGCTGACGAAGCTGAATGTTCCGGATATTTTAGTTTCATTTATTTTAGATAAGATTTATTACTTAGGTATGTTTTAAATATTTAGATATGCTTATTATTTAGTTGTTATATATAGATAAGGTGTTTTTTTTAGATAAGGATTAGTAGTTAGAGTTATTTTAGGAGTAGGTTGTTATCTTTGACTATAAATATGCCATTAGGGTTGTAATATTCATTATGCAGAAATTGATTGGTGGTTTTTAATTTCATTGGAGTGTTGGTTTATCTCTCGAAAGTAAACCGGGAGAGACGATCGACCTCTCGAAAGTCGATTATTCTATCTTTTCATCTTTCATTCTGATTTCTAGTTTGATTCATATCATTTATGTAATGGTCTTTGGAAGTTGGATGATTATAGTAACGATTTATAACAACCTAGTGACTGCAATCACTGCATTAGGGATGAGTTGAAACTCCAATGCTATTTCATCTCTCCATGTCAATTAAATCATGTGGTAATTACATTTTTCTATTGTGATGGCATTATATCATAAAAAATCTACACGCATGTCCATCACAAAATAAACACAATGTTAAACCCGAGACAAGTTTGGCTAAAATGTTCACCTATGTGTCAAAATTAAAAAATACCCCCAATTATGAGTTAAGCAGGGCATCTTGTTTGAAAAAAAACCCCGAATACCGTCAAAATTTTGTTATGGTCTTTCCACATCTTCAAAAGTTTCGTCTGTAGTTTTTTTTCTTTAAGTGGGTCATGAAGACTTTTCTAGGGTAGAACGATCGAGATGGCCCACCTAGAAGTAGATAAAGAACACAATAGAAAACAAACATGTTCCAAATAGATCTTGCCTCTTTGTGTGAAATTTGGTAGATTATAATTGATATACGCTTTTGAACTTTTGGTTTCCAGAAACTACTCGATCAAGACAAACAGAAGTTTGAGAGAGAGGAAGCTGATAAAGTGAAGTTGCTTCATGAATGTGATGTTCTTCTACATCGGCTTCGAGAGTGCAGCGTGAATTTGGTAAATGAAACTGAGGATAAACTTGTAATTGATTCTCCATCAGTGCAAGATGCTTTGGAACTTGTAAAAATATCTGATGATCGTATAGAAGCCCTCCTTGCACAGGTACGTTTCACTTTCATCTTATTTAATATATTGAAAATGAATTTAAACACTTTATTCTTTATTCGTCACTAGTTATAGGGTGGGTCAGAAAGGGCTGAGTTAAGATCGGATTGACCCACCAAAACAATTTTTATCTTCTTTTAATATCTTATATATAATTAATATATTAAATACTTACAAATACTAAGGTCAAAATAATATCCGTTTTTTTCGATAAAGCAAATTAGGATTTTGTTAACACTTAAGCATGCTAATATGCTATGAGTGGCGATTAAGGTCATTAAACTCTTCATTTCATTTGTCTCGTATATTTTTATTTTACCTGTTCGTCCCGCTAGCATAACAATAAGGAAATATGCCTAAATAAAACCCATACAAAAATTAAATAAGAAAAATAGCAGCAAAAAAAGAGAAAAAACACCTCGCAACCACCCTGCATCCTATTTGAATATTTTGAAACATCTTTTTTATTCTTTATTAACATAAAAAATTTAAGCTAAAAAATAATGATTTTGAAAATGTGAAAAATGAGAATCGTTGGTATTTCCCTGCAATCTAGTATATTATTATATGAGTTTCATAATAATTGGCAATTTTAAAAAAATTTTAAACATGCGTTTCGTGTATTTCGAACTTTTTTGAATTTAGAAAATTTCCGAAATATGGTTTCTAGATGATTTTAAAACTTTTTTTTGTTATGAAATTCTGGTTTTTATCAATTATTTAAGTAATTTAGCAATCAGGAAAAGAAGTTCCACAATTGGGTGTTTTTATGTGAAAAATCTATTTCAGGGTGTTGGAATATAAGTAAGTTCGTAGGGAAGGTGTTACCTAGGTAATTTTCCCATGACAGCATAACCAAATGAAAACCCGTAGTCATAAACTTATGCAATGGCTGCGGAATATCTTTATCACTTGTTTTTGTAATGTAATTAGTTAATTACTAGATTTGGATGATAAATATATGTTGTTTATGCAAGTTCATCGAAATTTTCTGCAGGCACAGATGTTAGCACAAAATGGTGGTGATACGGATATCCTTGATGAAAACCTCACAGATAATAAACTTAGGAAGATGCTATCAGAGATCCTTGTAGACAACATTACATTAAGAAAACAGGTGAGTTTGCTTGTTCATCGTGCTCTCAAAACAGGGATTGTAACTGCAAAAAACATGGAAAAATCTCTAGAAAACAAGTCGTTAGATACAAGATGAAAATCACGGATGAGAATTGTATATACCATCAATACATAAATATAGCATATGGTGCTCTACTAATATCGTGTTACCTTTGTGGGTAATTTCATGACTTATTTTCTTGATTTTTCTTTTCTTTGCGCTATACGTATATGAGATTTTATGTGTCTTGATTTGTTGAAACCCTTTGTTCTTCAACAGTCAGGTATAGTGTAGGTGGAGTGTATGTTTATCTTTATGCTTGGTGAATGATTGTAGTCAATGATAATAATCAATGTTTGTATGTTGGGAATCAAACTTCTATTCCAAGTGCCTTGGGCTTGCATTCTTGATTTCTTGATGTCAGTAACTCGTTTGTTTAAAACTTTGAAATCGTTTGTCAGATAAAAAAGAATCATGGAAGCCTTAGGTCTTTAAGGTGAATGTATGGCATGTGCTTTTGTCCTTTAAAACTGTAACCATAATTTACTGAGGCTCATGGTATCCATCCAGCTAGTTAGCTGCTGGAGCCAGAGGGATGGGTCCTCACAATATCTCCCCTCTCTCCATCTTATTTCTTCTCTCTCTCTCTTGTATGGATGTGGGGTAGAATGAGATGAAAGAGAAGCAAGGGGGAAGATTGCAATGGATGTTGATGGTGTAATGGAGTTCATTGATCTTCTCTTCATCTGAATTTAATGCAACATGGAGCTGCACATGGGATGGAGGCTTCGGAACGGGTAATCTTTAGTTAGGGGATCCAATTTTTTTCTAAAAAAACAAAGTGTATTATGAAATTTGGATGAAGCAGTGTGACGTTAGCTTTTCTCTTTTCATCACACACTGAATCTCTGCTTAATTACATCACACTAAAATCTAGGATCTATCAATCTTTTGATTCCCGGACTTTCTGAAAACAACTATCTTCACAATAAAAAGATAATATAAAATATGTTAACATTAAGAATCAAAAGTTCAATAAATAATATTTAAAAATTGAAAATTGCAACAACTAGAAATAAAATCTCAATTAACAAAATAATTTCCTATGAATCATATGTTTTTGATAGTCGTAAAATATACTTTACAAAGATCATGTTTTTGATGTGTGTTTCTTGATAGTGTAATTTTGTACTTCTATGAATATGTTAGCAAAAGGTTGTTTACATCGGACCAACCCTGCATCCGGGATCCTATGGATCCGAACTGACCCTTCTCCAAGGACCGACCAGCAGACAATGATCATTTGTCTTGGCTGTCCGAGTAAAGGCTTAGAATTAAAGCCGAGACCATTTCAGCAAAGTCTCCCCTTACTGCATCCACCAAGCATTTGCGGTGAAGGAATGTACCACCTTCAAGGTGTTTACCTAGGGTAGGATCTAACCCATGACATCTAGGAGGACAATGGGTCACCTTACCTTAGGAAACCTTGAAGGTAGTATTTTGGTTCTTTTTACAGAATTTTGTTGCATATCAATTGTAGCAGCAGGGCGGTTGTAACGTTGCTTATTACAACATTCTTCGTCTTCTATGATTATATTATGCAGTATGACGTATATGAATATTCTTTTTATTTTGTTTAAACTCGTAAGTCTTGCGGGGTTTCTTTGTTCAACGTCGTAAGAGTTAGTTGTATTGTAATACAATATGAACTTTGTGGTATTTTGATTATCATCGTGTGATTCATAGGTGTTCTGAAAAAACAATTAAAAATATATTACTTTAAAAAAAATTGTATTACGATAAAGTTTATATCAAAAGTAAACAAGATTTATAATGAACTAAGGTGTTAAATACTTGATGTTCTCTAAATATAATTAAGAATATATTATATTAATTTGTCATGGTTTAATAACCTGATTTTGTAAAATATTAAAAAGTTTATTATTAAGCGTACTAGATAAACGAACAAGTACCAATCAAAATTAAAAAATCCATATCATAATATAACTCAATTTAAATAATTAAACACCAATCAATATAAAAAATCATGACAAAACTTACATTCTATAACCATCGTTGTGAACTATTATTGCTAACCCAAATTGTTCTTATTTGTTAGCTATCGTCCGCTTCTTACGTATGAATTATAATTTGCTATTTCATTTTCCTTTTATGGTAATGAATATTTTCATTTACTTATTAACAATATTGTCTTTTATATGTGTGTGTATATATTATTGACATAGTAAAAAGAAAAATGCCATATTCGCACAAAAATAAATATTTCAGTAATTACGTGGAATTTTTGATACCGTTCGTAAACCGCATGCTAGTGGGTTGTTTTCAATATGTTTGATAACCACCTTGTTGGTCTTCTAAAACCGTTTAGTGGCATAAAGTTGTTTATGACCTCCACACCAAATACACTCAACCCCTTCATCCATCTCCTACCCCTGTACCCACATACAACCCCTTTAACCAACCCCATAGACCCTTCTCTCCTACACCCACTCCTACTCCATCCTCCTCCAAACCTTCCACCTCTATTTCTACACCTACCCCTACCCCTTCTCCTAAACCCACAACCACTCCAGGTGACTCCCCTCCTCTTTTTGATGATGACAAAAAGGGGGAGAGCTCTACAAATTCAAAATCAAGGAAGGATGATCCTATCAAAGAAAAGGATGTTGATGCTGCTTATAATGAATCAGCCTCTAAAATCTTGCAGCAGAAAGCACTTCAAGCAACAGCTTCCCCAGCTCTTAAAAGAAAATCATCTGCCGAGGGGGAGCAAAGATTCCCTAAAAGATTTAAAACCATGGCAAGAAGGCCAAAGCCAAGAAGAAAGAAGGTTGCTGAAGGTTGCTCTCCTACAATCAATATTCAGTCTGATTCTGATGACGAGGATGACACTCCTATATCTGATCTCCTCAGAAGAAGAAGACAAAGCCCTAAACCTTTCCCTGCTCCATCAGTCCAAATTCCTTCAACCTCTGCTCCCAAAGACAAAGGGAAAAGAAAAATGACATCTGAGCAAGTTGAAGAAGAGGAGAACAGAAAAAGAGAGCTTGCATTCAAAGAGCAAGAGGAAAGGGAAAATGCCCAAATGGCTCAAGCC
>JAUEJL010002710.1:0-10389 GCA_032274825.1 Drosophyllum lusitanicum | reverse complement strand
CTATATACTTAAAATATATTGACAAACCCTAAATAAAAGTAATATATCAACCAAAACTTCTAGATAAACAGTAAATGGAAATTGATATTAAAATATGATATAATCAATTCTATTTACTGTGGATGACATCATAGATATAGAAAAAGCTTTTAATTCAATGTGAGAGTCCATTGAAATTGCCAATTTCTATAGTCTAGGCTAGGGAAGGGAGACTTGGGTTCTTAGGTCATCATCTCTTGGGTTTTGCAAACAAAAAGAGAGAGACTGTCAGCCAAGGGTATTCATCAATTTTTACAGGCTATGCATAGCATAGAAAATATGATAAACAAAGAGAAGGTTCTTAAAATATAACATTATAGTGAGACTACACAGGGTATGCACGTGCATACCCTGACTTACACATAAGTCCGCCCCTGGCAGGAACACCGACACCCCCTTCCCCAATTTGCGGGTACATCCTCTTCCAGGTTACCTAGCTAGCTATCCGCTCCCCTTTCTCTTTCTCTCTATCTTTCTCCTCTCTACTCCTTTTAAGATTATTTTGTAAATAGAGAGGGTTGACGAGGATGATTACGGGGTTAGAAAGATAGGAAAAAAGATAGTAGGAAATGATGTGATGCTGACGTGACAATAAAAATAAAAGAGTTAGAAGAAATGACTGCTCATATACAGGTTCACAAGTCACATATTGACAGGTCATGACACGAACACGTATACGTGAAAACACGACTTGACCACTGTAACCCGTTTAATATAGGCATTCGCGGGTTGGCATGTCATAAACGAGTTGTCGGGTCAGCAGGTTTATTTTTACTAATTTTGTCGCTGTTTGTCAAAATGCATAATCTAAATGCAAATTATTAAGTAGAATTCAACCCTACCAAATAAATCTAAATATAAAAACTCGATTTTTCGGAAATATAAAGTTTTTTTTTCTTGTATATGGTCATATTAATGTTTTAGTTTACATGTTAAATGCTACTTCGTGACATTCTTGCTAGTAAACTAGTCGGAATATGAAAAATCTTGTTGGATTCTACAAAAACTTGTTTAAAAGTGGTGTTTGCGCTAAAAGGTGATCAGGGAGATGTTCGGTGGTTTGGTATAAGTTAAAAAAAACTATTCTTACGGAGAGAATGGGAGACGGACGGACGCCACACAAATGGACAACGATCTCACGCCGGAGGAATAAAAGTAACAGTGATTATGTCGGAGATATCAGTATAACCTTCTTCGTAACAGAGATTCCGGAGGGCACAGACAAAGGAATCCTTTGGAACGCGGTTAAGTCGACCGGGACGTTGGTGGATGCTTATGTGGCTACAAGGAAAGGGAAGAACGGTTCAATTTTTGGTTTGTTAGATTCATTCGAGTGCAAGACATTGAAGGGATGACCAAAAAACTAAACGAGGTATGTATCAATGGAAAAAAGATCAAAGCAAATGTGGCAAAGTTTGATAGAAATGGTAAAAAAAACACAGTTGTTAGAAGGACTTACAACATTGCAAATCCAAAAATCATGAGGAAGAATGATGTACCGGGGAATAACCGGATTCTCCCGGTTAGAGACAAACAAACCAGATCTTTTGCAGATGTGCTCATGAAGAAAAATATTGGTTCCACAGGAAAAATGCATTATCAACCATCCATTATTCATCTTCCTGTGCATGCTGATGCCCCAGGTTACAAAACATCCTGTAATAATATCTTAATGGGGGAGGTAAAAACGCTTTATATACTTGATAATTTTATGAAGTTACTTACTGCGGAGGGAATTGAAGATTGCATGGTAAAATACATAGGAGGTCTCGAAATTAACTTGATTTTCAAATCATCGATTAATGCTGAAAAATTCTTCAAAGATAGTAAGTTTACATAGAGCAAGTGGTTCACATGGTTACAAGTCTATCATATTGAACCCAGGGAGAGGAAAAAAGTTATATGGGTTAGTCTTCGGGGCCTTCCTCCACATCTATGGTCAGAATCAAATATTAATCGCATATTAGGAACATGTGGTAAGTGTTGGTTCCTGTTAATGTTGATTGGAATATGCCTGATATCTCATGTTATAAACCATGTTTATTGGTTGACATGCAAAAAAGAATTGACGAGAAATTACAAGTAGAATGGAGAGGTAAAGTCTATTCGATTTGGATTTCCGAAAACTTTGAATCATGGGTTCCCGATTTCGCTTTTGAATCTCAAGTCGGTGAGGATTCATCAGTTGAAGGCGACAACAGTGTTAACGAGGACTGTAATGAAGATTTATGGGAAGATGATTCATGCAAAGAATTTCCAGTGGAGTTAGAATCGGCTCCGATTAGTATCTCGTCAAAAAAGATGGTTGGAACAATAAATGTGCCGGAGGAAGATGTGGTAATTGAAGAGACGGCATTGGAAGAAGGAGAAATTGCCATTGACACTCCACCCGATAATAATATTCCCGAGACAGATATAGAAAAAACCGTTGATGCGTCTATTTGTCATGGTAAGAATATGAAAAGTCATGAACCTGGGAATACTGAGGAGGTAATGGACCAAGGAATGGATCAAGGTGAAAATGCAAGCCCAACTTGTCACTATGAGATGGGATTTAAAGAGGGTCCAGATCCACCATTGGAGAAAGCGAATATGACTACTTCAAATGGGCCTATAGTAAATAATAGCCCAAAAAATCTTAAGAAGCCTGGTATTGACTTGAACTTCCCTGCTGCTTCGGTCTTTTCTAGTTCCAATTCAGAGGCTTGTTCATCCACAATGAGACCTAGGGCCAGAAGATGTCATAATCGGAATTTTAAACAGAGATCAAGCTCAAAAGAAATCTCTAGCTATTTTTTTGGATAAATGCAGATCAGAAAGAAACCGAATTCTTCTTTGTAGAAGATCGGTGTCCGGTATACCTTCAAGGGCTACACCACTTGCCCTTTTTCATCAACAGTCTGAGGAAATCCAATCGAGAGAAGATAGAGATAACTTGGAAATCAGGGAAACCATCAAACTTGGGGAAGAAATTGGATTTCGCATGGAAGGTTTTGAAGAGGAATTAAGAACACAGATGCTTAGCAGCAAGGAGAAGAATGCAATTCAATGAATTACTTATCCATCAATATTCGAGGAATTGGGGGAGATCACAAGGCTGAATGGATGAGGCGTCTGATCAATATGCATAAGATAAATTTCTGGGCTATTCAAGAAACCCAATTTGTCAATCCATGTAATATCAATGTCCCTAGTTTATGGAATAATATTCTTCTTGAATTCGATACTATAGCTGCTCAGGGGAGATCAGGTGGCTTGATTAGTATATGGGATACTTCTATTTTTAGTCGTTCGAGTGTAATAAAAGGCTCAAATTTCTTAATAAGTATTGGTAATCTTAGAGGGTTAAACTCACAATTGTTTGTAGCAAACATTTATGCTCCACGCCAACAGTTAGCTCGACAAGCCCTTTGGGGTGAGTTGTCTAACATCATTCAATCTAATTGTGGAATGTGGGTTATTATGGGGGATTTCAATGAAATTAGGAATCGGGATGAACGATTCGGCTCCACTTTTTCTGTTACCGGGGCAAATAATTTCAATAACTTTATAAATGAGTCTAACTTGAATGAAATAAATCTTGGAGGTAGGAGATTTACATGGATGGGGGAGGATGGGATTTCGTTAAGCAAGTTAGATCGTTTCTTTGTCTCTTCTGATTTTTTAGATGTATGGCCTTTAGTCACAGCAAGAGTACTTAATCGTGAACATTCTGATCATTGCCCAATTTTGCTTTCATGTACGGAGGAAAACTTTGGAGCTTTACCATTTAAATTCTATAATTCATGGCTATTTCATAAAGATCATGGCATTGTGCAAGGGGCCTGGAATTCTGTGTCTTTTAGGGGTAATGCGGATAAAGTACTCGCTGCAAAATTTAAAGCGGTTAAATCGGCAATCAAAGACTGGAAATCTAAAGTGTTAGATGAAGAAAGAATGAACATCGATATTCTCAAAAAGAAAGTTGAAGAGCTTGAAATGGCGGTTGAACAAAGATTGCTAAACCCGGTTGAATTGGAAAATAGGAAACAATGGCGAAAAGAAATACTACACTTGGAACATGCAAAAACCTTGGATCTGAAACAAAAAGCAAGAATTAAATGGTGTGTAGATGGAGATGAGAATACGAGATTTTTTCCATACCATTGTCAACTCAAACAAAAATCGTCACCGTATTAGTGGTTTTACCATTAATGGAGCATGAGAAACCAAACCAGAGAAAATCAAGGAAGAGATATTTAATTTTTTCTCAAACAAATTTCAGGAAACTATGCCCATTAGACCAAAGTTTGTTAGTTCCCTATACAAATAGCTCTCGACTCTTGACAGTCATAACTTGGAATTACCATTTACTTTAGATGAGATCAAAAAAGCAGTATGGTCTTGTGGGAGTGAAAAAGCTCCTGGCCCGGATGGGTTTACATTTAAATTCATTAAACACTTTTGGGGGATTATTGAAAATGATGTGGTAAAGATGGTCAAGCACTTTGAATCAAAGGGTCGTTTTTCATCAGGTTGCAATTCTTCGTTTATCTCACTTTTTCTAAAACTGAGCGATCCTCTTGTGCCTCGTGATTATCGACCAATAAGTCTCATTGGATGTGTATACAAGATTGTTGCAAAGATTCTAACTTGGAGATTAAAATCAGTAGTCGGAAAGGTAGTAAGTCAAGAACAATCGGCCTACATTGAAGGTAGACAAATATTAGATGGGCCTTTGATGTTAAATGAAGTTTGTAGTTGGGCGAAAAGAACCAAGAGTCAATTGTTTCTTTTAAAAGTCGATTTTGTAAAAGCTTTTGACTCTTTAAGTTGGAATTTTCTTGACTCCACTCTTGAACAAATGAACTTTGGGTCCAAATGGCGTAAATGGATAAAAGGATGCTTAAAATCAGCCAGATCTTCGGTTCTGGTTAATGGGTCATCTACTGACGAGTTTCAATTATCAAGGGGGTTAAGACAAGGGGATCCACTATCACCGTTCTTGTTTATTATTGCCATGGAAAGTCTTCACGTTGCTATGCTTGAAGACTTTGTCATTAACATCTCTTTGTCATCACAAACCTTCCAAGCTTCAGTATCTTATCCACTTTCGTTCAAAAGATACTGTTCCACTGGTGACATAATACAGGCGCTTCTTACTAATCAGTCAATAATTACTAGTAATATAACCAAGTTCCTTTCTTATATAGTAAATTAGGTACAAACTCCATCGTAACCTGTCATCATTACCACTCTGGTATCTCTATTCGTCTTAACAATTCATCTTAACAATTCATAAATCTCTGATATCCTGATTTGACTTATACACAATCATGTCATATTTCCACGGAATATATCTTGTTTACTCCTCTTAGTAAGTCATCAATACAATACTTTGTATGTCATTATTCAATATTAGCCCTTCCTAATGCACTAGCAATTTAGATTCGTAAGTCTTCGTTAAAATAAATCTCCAAATTTCAAGCAAAGGCACATATACATAAGGTTCTATAAGTCTTCAGTCCACATGTTTCGGCAATTGATTCCTCTTTGTTCTTCCTCGTATTTGATAATTTCAATCATTGATCCATTAACTCCCAGTATAGGCAATACCAATTTTATCCACTAAATCAAGTATACTTTACTTCACATAATTCCAGTGTTATCGTCATTAACTCCCTTGCATTTCAACCTGTCTGACATCAATTTGTCTCTCCTAAGTGATATCAAATCTCTCAATTACATTATTTAATTCATTCTGAACATTGTCTCTATCACATGCTCAACTCATCTGTATAAACATTCGCTGTTCTTCTTAATAATTAGATCACACATATACTTTCTTTTTAATCAAAATTTCCATATATTCAATACAAATGCATATGCTGCAGCCTCCAAGTCATGGTTTGAATCATTTCTCTCAAAAATCTTCAACCGTCGTAGAACATAGACCAATCTTCCAATTCCATAGCATAACATTATATATTAATCCAACAAATACAATATCTCAACGTATCATAAATCTCTTCAAGTTTCTTCAATCATCATCATAGATTATCTTCACTTATAAGGTTTAACAATAACTCGTAATCTCAGTTATATCTTTATCATTAACATCTCTTGGTCGTCACAAAATCTTCCAAGCTTCTATAATTTATCCACTTTCACTCTTCTTTGCACGAACACATATATATACTCTTATACAAACATAGAAGGCAAGACAGGTCATGCAACACATAACATAGCATACGATTCAACTAATCTAGAAACATTCTTCTATGGTATTTCATACTCAATTCACATCATTTCAAGTATCACACAGTTACTGTCACATTACTTACTATCATAGGCATCAGATAATTTCACGATTTAGATAATATGTGTTATCAATTATCTATACTTCTAGAGAATCATACTCTTCATAAGTAAATATACAAACTTAGCACACATAGGCATCAAACATTCACAATCAACTCTGAAGTAAATAAACACACGTACAAGTATAAAGGTTATTAAAACGTACCCGTTATATCATCTTCGATTGTGGCAATATCATCAGCCATCATATTGAATGTTTTTACCCTCTTGCACAGAAGGATTCTTTCTCTTTTGTCCACTTGCTGACGAGGATCCCCAGCTGCCCCAACTCCTGACCCTCACTCAAGTTCCTTGCTAACATTACAATCTCTTGCTCGGTGTCCTTCCTCAAAACATATCCAACATACCTTTCGTGAGAAACGACATTCTCTCATTTCATGGCCAAACTGCCCACATGTAAGACACCGCATAGTCTGAGGCGTACAAGGTCCGGTGTGGTGAGACTTACACTTTCAACACCGTGACACTCGTTGATTAGATTCATCAAACGCAGGTCTATGTTTCAAATTTCTTTTACTTTGGCTACTCTGCCCTTTTTTCTTTTCAACGACATATTGTTCCAATCAAAATTTCTGTTGAGAAATCTGATCTTGATTTATTCTATCTCGGGCCTTCATATCACCTTCAGCTGACTTGGCTAAAGTAAATGCTTGTGACAAGGTGCTAGCCCATCTGGTAGCACTTCGGTACTCCGGAAGCAAAGCTCCCACAAAGTGTTGTATCTTTGACGCTTCGTCAGGTACCCATTGCTTCATAAACGGATTCTCTTGTTAAATTGTTTGATTAATTCATCCACATACATGTCTCTAGTCATATGCAACTCCATAAACTCTCTTTTGATACGAGCTATCTCAAAAGTATTACAATATTGTTCACACAGTTTCTCCTGAAACTGATCCCAAGTCACATTGTCTTGCTGTTGTTTAGAAAAATGACTGGTAAGGGAATCCCACCAAACCATCGCATCTCCTTTAAGCATACGAGTCGCAAAACAAACTCTCAATTCATCCTCGCAATTGCACGCATCTAAAGCCTTTACCATTTCTCGCAACCAATTCAAAGTTATATTGGGGTCTGTACTTCCATAATACTCCGAAGGTTTACAATCCAAGAATTGCTTATATGAACATGGTGGTTTGAATCCTGGATACGCAAAAGGATAAGCTCCTTGAGTAGTAAAAGGATGAAAGCTCGGTTGTTGTGTCACTTGTGATATTGGAGGAGACGGAATCGTAACTGGCACAGTTGTAGCTTGAGTTATAATAGACGCAGGAATCTGAATTCGTTCATTCTGGATAATCCTCTCTCGTTCCATGCTACACATAGCATTTCTGAGTTCCCGAAGTTCACTTTCTAACTTGGAAATATATTCACTTTGTTCCATTCCAGGTTCACAATCTGAGGTACCAACTTGACCTGTTATATTCAAAACATCCACTGTTGAAGTTCCAACCACTCCTTGGGTCACAGGAGTGTCAGCAGGGGTATCTCACCACGTCTTTTCCTTTTATTCGATTGCTATGGTTTGGCCCTCTTTTCCCTTTTCCAAGAACAATGACATTTTTTTAACATTAAAAAGGAGCTAGATACACATGTATACATACACATCTATAAGGACTTATTAAAAAAAGATCCCTAAAATTTTTAGGTCATGAAAGGTTATATTGCTCGTATAGACTGGATTTAGGTTAAAACATTTAAACTTGATACTGCTTCCGAACCATGGTTTATAAATGTATAAAACTTAAATAAAATGTGTAAGTTAGTTCAAAACCAATTCATAAAAACATTGAATAAATATAAAAACAATTCACAACCAATTATTCGTGAAACACCGAAGGTCTGCACGTTCAAGGATTTTTCTGCATGCCAACTACCATTGTTATATGGGTCAAGTGATCCGATTGTCAATCATAGATGGATCCGAGATCGAGGGTGTTACTGTTCGTGTGCACCTGAGAATAAAGTGAGATATGCAACAAACCAGACGAGGAACGCTGCCAAAGACTGGTGGGATATGGAAGTAAAGCAGAGGGGTTACACCCGAATTGAGACCATGACGTGAGAGGAGTTCAAAGAGATTGCTATTGAGCAGTTCGTTCCTCGATTAAAGATAGACAGGATTGTGGATGAATTCCACCGATTGAAACAGACAACAGAAACCGTACCAAAACTCAGCGTAGAGTTCCTTGAGAAAGCATGATTTTTCCTAGATTACGTCGCAAATGAAAAGATGAAGATGTATAGATATATGATGATACTCAAGCCTAGTATACGAGAATTTATTGACGCTAACAAACACCAGATAGTAAAGTCAATGATGGATGCCGCGAGGCGAGAGAATTAGAATTAGATAAACAAGAAAAGGAGAGGAAGCTGGTAGAGAAAACTGCACCGGTATTCAATAAACCGAGGATTGAGGTTCTAGAGAAGAAAATAATGCAGAAAACCTACCCGATCTGCCTAACATGCAAGAAACATCACATGGGGGAATGCAGGTTTGGTTCTCCAATGTGTTATAAGTGTGGAAAACTGGTTCATATGAGTAAAGACTGTAAGAACCCGATCAAAGTATGTTTTAACTGCTACCAGCCGGGTCACCGGATATCTGAATGCCCAAACCCAACTGCAACGGCAGCACCCACTGGCTCTAAGTCAACTGCATCTTTACCTCCCCTACGTATTATTGAAGTTAAGGAAGTGAAGAAAGAAAATATAGCCAAACCCAAAGAGAGAGCTTTCCAGCTTACAACCGAGGAAGCTAGAACCGAACCGGATGTGGTCACAGGCACATATCTTATAAATAATCTGACTGCTCTCGTGCTATTTGATTTGGGTGTAAGTAAATCATTCGTATCTGTTTCTTTTTGCAAAAAAATCAATCAAATGTGTGAAAAGCTAAATTATCCTCTCGAAGTTGAAATAGCTGATGATAAATTTGTGATTGTATCTGATGTGTATACACATAACGTGATAGAAGTAAACACTGTTAGATTCCATATTGAACTTATACCTGTGACTATGAGGGGATTCTAAGTAGTGGTTAGAATGGACTGGTTAAGTTGTTACCTGGCTACATATCACGTGGGCAAAAAGTGATACGAGTTCATACCCCAAGTGGGGGAAAACTATCTATATGTGGTGATGTTAAAAGGGGAAAGTCATATGCGTGTTCAGTCTCTAAAGCTATAAAGTATCTTCAACATTTGTACACTGCTTTCTTAGCTCATATTATAGATATTAAAATAGGAAGAAACCAAACGAGTCTAGAAGATGTGAAAACCCTGACGTGTTTTCTGAGGATTTATCCGGGGTACCGCCAGCCAGACAAGTTGAGTTTATAATCGATCTAGTGCCGGGAGCTTCACCAATAGCAAGGGCTCCGTACAGACTTGCTCCACCAGAAATGCAGGAATTGATGAAACAACTCCAGGAACTGCTAGATAAACGTTTTTTCGACCCGCTAATTCTCCGTGGGGTGCTCCTATATTATTCGTGAAAAAGAAAGATGGTACTTTTCGCGTATGCATCGATTATTGCGAGCTTAATAAAGTGACCATCAATGCTCATCACACTTCATATATATAACATTTGTAACCACTATTAATGTTCGTAACAGTCGTAAACCCAGGCTAGTAGTTAGCTGGTTAACGGTATGTGTTTACGTGTGTTTAATAATATAATTACGTGGTTATATTGATTAGTTGATATTCATGACAATTAAATAAATATGTATGTATGTGTGCATGTAAGCATGCGTGTATGTGTATATGTGTGTATGTGTAATTAGGAATGAGATATTTAAGAGTAGCCACCTCATGCTTAGTTTTGAGTGAAAATGTATGTGTACGTGTATATGGATAGAGCTAAAGGAATTCACCTCCTCATTTCTCAAGTATCTTGTGTGTGTGCGCAAAAGTGTATGCTTACCTCTTGTTGAAGAAACCTCAAGAAGAAGAAACTTGAATTTTGGATTTGGAGATTTTGTTG
>JAUEJL010002699.1:0-10390 GCA_032274825.1 Drosophyllum lusitanicum | reverse complement strand
TTAATAAAGTTTTTTGTTATCATTATAGAAATAAATAATTTATTGTGATTTTAGAGCTACTTTAGACATTATTATAAAATTGAAGGTTGGGTAACATATTATTTGGGGTTCTTTGTGAAAAATTGGGGAAAAAATAAAGGGAAAAAACAACCATGGGAGTCAAACAAAGGACCTCTCATGTGAAAGACGAAAATACTAACCATTTTTGACAAACTACAACTATAGTCAACATTTATTGGTCAAGTTTTTTTTTCCTTGAAATTTTATGGTATTATAATGGTCATAAAAATGCATCCGACTCCATGACATGGATTGCCGCAATAAGCACGACATATGGCTTAGAACCTAATGCGACGATGGACGGTGATACATGAGATTAAAATGTTAAATAGTTAGTTAAAGTTTGAGAGGTTAATTACAAACAGATCAACTTAGGATATGTTTTGCATAACTAAATCTTATTACATAAACAGAAATATAACTGCCTTTCATGAAATTAAAATGCATACGAAAGTTAACTAAATCTCATTAAATAACACTTCAATTAATAACATGCATGTATACCAAAATTAACTAAGTCTTATTAAATAACTAACAGTTTAGCTTTCTCTCTACGTAGATGGAACTTTTAGTTTTTATGGATAAAGATGCAATTCAAAGTAGGTAAGGCAGGACGCTTGTTGTCTAAAAATAATTAAATAAATTCTGAAGTTAGGCCAATTTTCTACCAACAAATTTTAGGAACTAAAATTGCCGACTTTTATTTTGTACCAAAGGAAGAATAAATGAGGTCAGGTGTAGTTAAATATATATGACTATAATTAGATTAATTAGATAACCGTGTAATACACGGGGTGGGTTTTAAAAATATAATAAATGTTAAACATTAATAAAAAATATCAAATAATTATAAAACATGAAAGAAATGAGAATTAAAAAAATTGACGATAAACATCATTAACACCATATTAGTAGTGGAAGCGTCGAGGTTGAGAGTAGATGTGACGGTTGAAACGTGGTATCATGATACGAATAGATATAATTGTATTTATTGCACAATTCATTGATCATTGTAGCTACAATCAATGCAATAAAGTAATATCTTTATTGTTAAAAAGAACTTTAAATGATTATGAAATATTTTAAATTGATAAAATTGAGAATTTGGTTAAATATAATATTTTTAAATGTTATAAAAGGTAAATATGATATTTTTGAATTAGGGTGGACAAATATAATATTCTAATGATATTTTTAAATGTTATAAAAGGTAATATATGCAATTCTTTTAATAACTTTAATTCAACTTTAACTAAGAAAAGTCAAAATTAGAATTCTATTTTTAATTAAATGGTTGGTTAAGATTAATAATTTTATTTATTTTATTAAATTAAGGGTTAAAATCGTCTAATAAATTTGATGTTGATTAGTATTTTATTTATATTATTATTATTATTATTATTATTATTATTATTATTATTATTAGAAGATAAGTATAATATAATCAAGCATCTCCTCATAAACAAGTTACACGGTCTGAAATAACAATCAGAATCTTTAACAAGCTTTTTTAGGCCTATAAATGTAGTTTGGATTGGATCCACCTGCATTTGGGTCCGAAACCAATTACATGATGGATGTTGATCACTCTACGGAAAAATCTTACAGAAATTTGAATGAATTATAATTTGTTCATGTATTAATTAATTTGTCATCTCAAACACCACTTACTAGAAAACCGACTTTAATTTGTAATTTTCTTGTGACTTTGTTATTTTGAAGGGATAAAATATGATTCAATCTTTAAATTTTGTGTTTAAAAATGATTTAACTCATTAACTCTTTTAATAAATGTTTTAATCTCTAAACTTGTTACACTCATGGGTTTTTGGATTGTGATTAGAAAATAGATTATGCATCTTTAATCATCAAAATCCGATAATCATGTATAAGAGGTAATGCAACACAATAATAATATTTGAATTTGATTAATGTTTAAATAAAATCACAAACACTCACTCAATTGCTTTAGCAACTTGACTCACTATAGCATGCTACTAAACTTTTCAAAAACAATTTAGTCTCTAAACTTATCTCATAAACATATTAATCTTTAAATTTGAACTTATAAATAGGTTATTTCTTAAACATTTTTTTACCTCAACAAATGTACATTAAAAACTCGAATTTAGTCTCAATTCAACCCAATTTCTAAATCTCATTCCCAATGACAAATTCAATTGTGTGAAACCGTGAACCTTTTTTTGCATCATATAACAACATATGTGAACCGCTTTTTTATCTTGTTCGGATTATGAGCTTGACCAAAAAGTAAATCTTCAATGCTAATCGTAATCTATAGATTCATACACAATTGCCTCGTAATCGGACAAGTGATTTTTTAAAGCCGGAAGCAAAGAAGCACATCACCACACGATGATACCAACACTTCTGCAAACAAAACTTGAAGGTGTGTTTGATACAGAGAATTAAAGATAGAGAAAGGGAAATAAAAAGAATTTTCTTGTTTGTTTAGACCTAATAGTCATAAAATGAGAAAAAAACTCAATTCTAATTCTCTACTTTTAATTATCTACTATATGAAGAGAAAATGAGAGAATTAAAATTACATTAAAAACAACTAATCCCATCCTCTCCGTCAAATTATCAACCCACCATCATCATCATCGCCGCCGCCACTGCCCGTCGCCACCCACCATAACCACCCCATCCCCACCATCGCCACCACCCAACATAACCACCCCCACCAACCTACGCCACCGCCACCGCCACCATCCACTATAACCACCCCACTGCCACCATGCCCGTCACCACCCATCACAACTACCACCACCCCACCAACCTCCGTCAACCACCCCCACCAACCTCCGCCAACCACCCCCATCACCCTACCGCCACCACCGCTAGACTCCAACCTCCACCACCACCCCGACCACTACCACTACCACCACCACCACCCCCATATTAAAAAAATTACAAATAGGTTACAATCTTTTACGATCGGGGTAACATCATAAATCAAATACAAGGTTCTTAATTATATGTCTTGGAAATGGGGATGAATATATGCTAGAAAAATATATTGGCAAACATATTTTAATTAGAAAGCAAACCACTTTCAAAATAAACTACAAGCAAAAGTTATGATATTTTGGAGATGATCTCTGTTACATTTCTCTGCTGAAATCTTTGTGCTGCAAAACAAAAGAGTCAATTCTCCTTATCCAGACTAATTCCCTTTCTCTGCGATCATTTATTTATAATTTCATTCTCTATACCAAATAAACTCTCAAGTCTTCAAAATATAAATACCAAGAGGAAAAGACATACACAAAATTGTATTTGTATATAATATATTAATTGACCTCCGTTATTTCACTTGACAAATTTCATAACCATAATCAATCCAAAGACCGGATATAATAATCGGTTTTGAACCAAATTTGAAAACCGTTTTGGTTTATTCAGTTACCGAAACCACAAACGCAAACGACTAAATACTAATCAATCATTGTGTAAGGAGTCCACCGTTTGTATGATTTATGCGAGGATAAGAACTAATACATCCTAGATAGGGGTGTTCATTGGTTCGGGTTTCGGGTTTCTTGGTTCTGTTTTAACCGAATAAACCGAATATAAATCAAGCCATTTTCATACCCCCAAACCTAACATACTATAAACATACAAATTAGATTGTTAAACTTTTTGTTTCATCACAAGTAACAAATTAAAGTGCTAAACTTTGTGTTCACCACTGCCATAAACATAGAAGTAAACAAGAAGTCAAGAATTAGTAACACAAGTTGCAACAGCCTTGAATAATGACAATTTAACTTTCTGTTTCATAACATAGTATAATTAAACTTTTGTTTTTCATAACATACAAGTAAACAAGAATCAGTAACACAGGGATCTTTCCCAGTATAACTAAACATGTCAGTGCCATAAGAACAAGTAGACAAGAATCTCACTAATTATAACTAAACAAACTATAATAAGACATACAAAATGGACCTGCAACAAAGTACAGAAGCTGTGGACTTGTGAAACACCTATTGTAAATCATTAAAGCTATTGACTTGTAAAGCACTTGTGAAGCTGTGATTCTGTGAACTTAGGGAATTGAAATGAGACGTTGATTAAGGGCTGAGAGCTTCCATGTGTCGATTAGAAATTGTGGGCTGAGAGTTTGCAGCTAGCGTTGATTAAGGGCAGTGGGGTGAGCTTGCGACGTCGATTACTCGATTGTGAACCAGGTTAAGGTTACTAGAGAACGACATCCGTGGAGCCTTTTTAAATAAAAAGTTTAAGGAACCATATTTAATCTTATATTTAACCCATTTTAAAACTATATTGATTGAACTTGTTAATATGGAAATGCATTTATTAGTTAGAATATCTTACATAAGTTTTCAACTTAGGTTTAAGTTAAAAGAAAATATCTCCTTGGACACACAAAATCTTGGAGATAGATATGATTTGATTGTGATTGAAGACATCTTAATCTTACTCATCTTTCCAACAAAATCATCAAAGAGGATTTATAGATGAAGCATTGAAGATGGGTGCTCATTATAGGTGAAAAGGGAATTCAAGACAATAAGAAGATGTTGGATTAAACAAGCAATAAGTAGGCGACTCTAAACTACAACCTGACTGAAACTGTTTTTAATTATTTTTAAATAAAACTATTAGGTTTTGATGGTAATATATTTTGTTAAAACATCTATTTCATAAGGATCATCAAGTTTTATTCTCTTTTCAAGTTGTATGATGTTGTAGTTTCTAGTGTCACCCTACTTTCATGCTTTATACCTCTAATTCAGGTTCATGTGATTCTCCTTCTAGTTGATTTCTTTTTGTTCAAATTTGGACTTAGGAGACTTGTTCCACTTATTATTATTTTTATATTACTTTTGAAATCAATACCTCTGTATTATGATCTTATGTAAAATTTAAGAAAAAAAATCTATTTTTTCTGTATATATCATCATACTTTATCATCCTATTTATTAGAAGATGACACGTAAAATCCGTTAATTTTTTTTCTAATCTCTCTAATTAATCTTGATATTTGTCATAATCTTGTGATTAAGGTTTAATAGCTAGAAGACAAAGTCAATAAGAAAATAAAAACTCATAAAGATTCATAAAAATATCAATTAAAAATCAAGAAATATGATGAAAAAGCAATCTTAATCAAATCATGGTGTAGTTGTTGTTTGAAAGGGGGAGTGGAGGTGGCTTCTTTACGCAACCAATCATCATATTATTCATCCTCCACAGACGCTCTCTCACACACAAACACCTTAAACACACACTATCTCCCTTTTTGTTTCTTCAAAATCGGTGCCAAAAATTCCTAATTTCTCATAGATTATTTCCCGTTTTATCATCTTTTTCCTTTCCCCCAATTATCAAACTTTTAATCTCGTTAATGTATAACAGTTTTCTTGATTATTTGAACAACAGTCTAAACAAATATCTATTGCGCCAAATTTCAACCCCATTTGATCACAATAGCAATTTGGGTTTTCTTGATTATAATTTCAGAATTTGATCAATTCTTCTCTCTATTTGATTCTGAATCTTGTTCGTGATTAGAGACTTGGGTTTGGTTTGGTTTTATTCCACTTTTGTTTTGATCATGGGTAACGTTGGAAGTAACAGTTCTAACGGTCGGAGAAGGCACGGCGGGGGAAGCGGCCGACGGGGTAACCACCCACCTCCTCCACCACCGCTACCGCAACAGCCACTACCGGATATCACCAATCGATACGTATTCGCGGCGGCTACACCTTACCCTTCCCAATACCCTAACCCTCCTCCACCTCATCATCCATACTACCAGTATCCAACTGGAGCATACTACCCACCACCGCCACTTCCGGCGGTCCCTTTGCCACCACCACATGATCACCACCACCAACACCACCGTATGCCGATGGACCCCGCCGCCACGTGGGTCGGTGGAAGATACCCTTGTGCACCAGTGATGCACCCACCTACACCTTATGTTGATCATCAAAAGGCTGTCACCATTAGGAATGATGTTAACCTCAAGAAAGAAACTTTAAAGATTGAAGCTGATGAAGAGCACCCTGGAAAATTTCTTGTCTCATTCACTTTTGATGCCACTGTTGCTTGCAGGTAAATTATTCTTATTAGATATAAATAAATAAAATCATTCCCGTTGAAAAAGTTCCAATCTTTTTGACCTTCTTTGGTCAAAATTTCCCTCATTTTTGCTTGATGGGTGTGCATTCTTTTTGGTGTTTGAATTAACTTGCAGCTATATGTTTCTAAGCTTCTTTACTTGAAAGATGGTACTTTAATGCATCTTAAGACTGGTTCTTTGATTTCCATGGGATTTTTTTATCATGAATGATTATATGATTACATAATGATGTGTAATTAGACTTAGTTCAAGGAAGATTTGATGTCCAATAGAAGGTTTTATAGGCATAGACTCTATCTGACTTGTATTTATATGCTGTAGAAAAATAATTAATGATAAGACTCAGCGGGTGATCTCCACTCTTAATAAGCCGAAATTTTTGGAAAACAGTCTAACTATCCACGAGTAGAGGTATAACCGTCCATATCTTACCTTTCTTATACCCTGCTCGGTCGCGATTGAATATTATTGTTGTCGTTGTAGAAGAAGTTAATGATGTGATGAAAGCTTAACTGTTCTTTATGATCTTGCAATTTATTTGAAAGATTCTAGGTTTGCACTGCCTAAGTAAACCACCATCTGTGGACTAAATTTGATAAAACACTAGAGTTTACGGTTTGGTGCATACTCTTAAAATTAGTTTTATGATCTGTTTTAAATATAAGGGAGGATTGGGATATGAGTTTTGAAAAGATCATGTGAAATTGAATAATTTGAAAATAAAACTATTGTAGTCAATAGAAGACGGGGGGCTTAGACTTGCTTCTACTATTTGAAGTGTAATGATCACATTTTGAGCGCTTGTCAAATTCTCATTAGGATGCAAAAGAGAAAATTCCCAAAAAATGACATTTTTCTTGAAAAATAAGACCAAGTATGGAATGAGAGTTGATAAGTTTTAGTAATTAGGTTAATGAAAAGGGGGGAATATGTTAATTTAGTTGATCGATTTGACTCGCGACTTAACATTAAAGTGCAAATTAGATGGTGAGTTCCAAAAAACAAATCCAAATGCACCCTAACACATATGCCTTGTTCTCTATGCAGCATCACCCTCTATTTCTTTGCAAAAGAGGGGGAAGACTGTAACCTAACCACAGTAAAAGAAGACTCAGCTCCTCCAATTACCCTAACCTTCCAACAGGGTTTGGGCCAGAAATTTAGACAAACACCAGGAACGGGAATAGACCTTTCAACTTATGAGGAAACAGAGTTATCAAAAGGGAATGAAATGAGCATATACCCACTAGCCGTGAAGGCAGAAGCAACCCCAAGTTTATCATTATCAGAAGTCGAGAATCCATATCCGAGTGTCACAAATTCCCAGATAACGGATGCAGTGTTTGAGAAAGTTAAGGGTGAATACAAGGTTAGAGTAGTGAAACAAATCTTGTGGGTAAATGGGATTAGATATGAGTTGCAGGAGATTTATGGGATTGGGAATTCGGTCGACGGTGGTGACTTTGACGAGAATGATCCGGGTAAAGAATGTGTTATATGTTTGTCGGAACCTCGAGACACCACAGTCCTTCCTTGTCGTCACATGGTACGAAAGAGAATTCAGTTTTTTAATAATATTTATGCAAAAATGACAGTCTTTATTTATTTATCTTATGGAATTTTAGGAAAGATTGAGTTCCTGAATGTGTGATTATGTTGGGTTTGGTTTCAGTGCATGTGCAATGGATGTGCTAAAGTTTTGAGGTTTCAAACAAACCGATGCCCGATATGCAGGCAGCCCGTTGAGAGGCTTTTGGAAATTAAGGTCAACAATGGAAGCGAAGGTTGAGTTTCGGGGTGGCCCATTGTTTACATGGCTTGGAAAAAGCACCGAAAGGAAGGAAGTGAAAAGGGTCAGTCACAAGAGCAAATTGTGAGTTATGAATAATGTAGGGATGGTGAATTGGTGACTGTCCATACTCGAAGGTTGAGAGTACATGAGAAAGAAGAGAGAATCGTGCAGTTTTGTATGATTGGGATTGGTGCTATGGTTTTAGATGGAGTGTTTGGTTTGAAAGTGTTTCCCATTTATCTATAATTTATGAAATTAATGCGAGTGTAATATGTATATATGTTTTTCTCAATTGTGTTCTCCAATTTTATTTTATTTAAATTGTAATGTAACGCCAAGGTTAAATATATAAATGATACGCTATTTCATGCTTTATGATTTGGAGTAGTATACATACATCATGCGTAACCACTATTATTAATTAATTAATACATGACCAAGTTGGAGTTAAGAATGTAAGCACTTTCATCAAATAGTGAAGGTTTGAAGCTTTAAACTTTAGTATTAGAAGCTAGCTAGATAGAGGGATGGAGGATACGTCTCTTTTTAATTATTCAAATTTTCAAGTAAAGATACTTGAATGATAATAAACTTTGTAAATAAGTAGAGAGAGAGAAAGAGAGTAACAAATTATGACAAAATATGTATATTGGTTCGGATGAATGTTAATGAATTCACCCTAAGTCACCTCCTAAGTTTTCATTCTAGAGTTTTTTTAGAATGTCTCTTTAGCTCTATGGGTATGAATAGTATTACGTATCACTGATGGCTTTTACATCTTATTAAATGGTAGTCATTACCTTACAAGCATCTTTTTCTCTCGACTGTCTTCTACGTATGCTTTTGTGGTTGTTAACGAGAGCTATCGGCATACAAGTGAGGTGACCACCAAGTTTACGAATTCTAATAACAATGATAAAGAAGAACAAAGTGTTTGAAAGGAGCAATCCCTCTCTCTCTCTCTCTCTAAGTAATATTCCTTTAGAAATAGTTCATTCGCATTGTTTGAAATTATACAAGGAATAAACTCTCACTCTCCCTCTCTAAGTGAAATGTTAGAAGTAGTTCATTCTCACATTTGGGATATTTCCGTACACAAACAACATGTGCCTTTCAAATATTATATTTCTTTTATTAATGATTTGCAATAAAATAGGTTTATCTAGAATCAAACTTTTGACTCGTGCCATTTCAAAAGATTGCTTGAAAATCTTTTTCCAACAACCATATATACCTTCAAAGAGATTGATCACCATCACCCTTATTAATCCAAGGTCAAACAGGTCAATTCTTTTCAATACTGGCATCGCTTGCTGGCCCTTGTAGTCACACCGTGGAGACGGCAGCCAGCCACCCCACCATGGCGTGGGAGGCAAACTCAATGCAAGGGAAGGGGTGTGGTGCCTAGACTAAGAATGGACCAAATTTTTCTTTTTTCTTTTTTCTTTTTGTTTTTGATTTATGATTGGTTGATTGGATAGTAGATGGGTAACATAATTTGATGTGATGAAGTTTAATGATAGAAAGTAATCACACAATGATTGAGTGATGGATTGAGTTGTGAGAATTAAAAGCTGACATAAAAATAGTATTAGCTGTGAGCACATCTACAGTATTACACATTTAGTAAAATAAGGGTTGCTAGTCATAGCATATTCTCGAGGATAGGATAACAAGTATACACTGGTATTAACGTCTTTCTCCACCATGATAAAGAGAGTCCATGTACAATAAAATGTGGTTATTATGTTTGAATGTTATACATATTTTGCTGTTTGATTTTTAGAACATCCGAATGTTTGTAATTATCTTTTTTATGATATTTTATATTCAACTATTACATTTTTTATAAAATTTTGAACTTTTTCTAATTATAAAATAAAATATTCTAATGAAAAATATCAAACTATAATAATATAATGAATTAAACCCAAAATATTTAAGAAAGAGATACGCAACGGCATGCGCTGGCCGGCGGCAACTAAAAGGAGAAGGCCATGTATGTAGAGGAGTGGAGAAGCAGATGTTGGCGTGAACCGGTAAAGGAATTAGTCTGATTGTTATAAGAGAATGAATCATGAATTCTGTTAAGAGGTAATAAGAGTTATTTTTTTTTCTCTAATTCATTAAGACATTTTAAGAGATTTTTAGATCTTAATGAAAAAACAAACCGCTTTTATATCTTAAAAACTATTATTGAATAAGATTAAGATATATTAAGACATTTTTTTTAAAAACAAACAACACCTAATGATGTGCGAATTTCGTACCAGTTTTAAATTTATAAAAACCGTATATATTTTAAGTACGAACACAATAGGTAAGTGTACCCAATCGTGTAGCAGTATAGAAAATAAGTACGGGTGTCGAACTCACGGGGAACGAGTATGATTTTAGTA
>JAUEJL010002688.1:0-10391 GCA_032274825.1 Drosophyllum lusitanicum | reverse complement strand
CTTATTTTATTGTTTTTCAAAAGATAATTTAGAATTTAACGAAAGAGTTGATAGATAATAAAGAAATACATAAAATGGAAAATAGGGAAATAAAATTGACATGTTTAATAAAAATTATTCGATGTCATCATAGTGCATGTATACCATACCCTACGTTATTGAAAACGAACATGTTATCGAGCATGAATTGGTACATTGCGTAGGTAACATGCTAGTTAATTATAATGCATTTATCTTTTTCTTAAAAAATTTAAGACTACTTAATTTTAAGTAGTACATGTTTTTATACATAAGATACAAACACTTAGAGCAATAGCTTAACCAATCATTCCCTTAATTATCTCAACTAATTTAAGGCAAGTGTTACTTTAATAAATCATTAAACATCACAACAACTATTTAGTTTATCTAATTTTGGTTAAATTACTTACATTAAAACAATTTTAAGGATGGATTATCTTTTTCTCTAATTATTTAATAATATTTTTGTATTGTTTGTTGAAAAACTATTTTAACAAGTAATAAAAGGGTTAATTGAAAAAAAAATAAAGGAAATAGAAAAAGGAGAAAGAACATGGATATGTTGTCGAACAAATTCCATTTACTAACACGGCGTTTCACACGTATCATACCTTACATTATATAAATCGGACGAAAAACGACTTTATAATATGTTTAATAAGGGTCATAAGTTGCTTCATTAATAGTCAATTAGTTTTGAGTTGAAACCTCACAAATTTAAATGGTATCAGAGCAACGTTCACCCGTGGTTGGTCAAAGGCCATACGGAAGCCACTTAACCCATAAATAATATCCATGTGTTAGGCGTAAAAAAACGCCACACGTGAGAGTGCGTGTTGAGTAATATCCCACATCGGACGAAAAGTAACTTTGTAATGTACTTAATAAGAATCCTGGGCAACTCCACTAATAATCAATTGATTTTGAGTTAAAATCCCACAAACTTATAATTTTCATATCTAACAAGAAATCTATTTAATTAGAGATCCATGTAGATGGAAGATATTAAACAATTTCTTGTTGTCTTTTTTTCTTTTCCTCTTTTAGTCATTGAACGGTTGTGAACAAAAAAACATGATAATTTAAAGTGTCTAGTCTAGACAGGTCTTTGACATCAATTGGCTCTGTAGATATGTGTTGGCCTTCTGCAAATAACCCCTCAGTGCTACTAAAATAACAGTTAAATAATAAGTAACAAGTATAGAAAAATAACACATGATATTTCATTTTTTTTCTTCTTATTTAGTCAACACGATAAGCAAGTGAATGATGAAGTATTGTCACTCTTAGTGAACTATATTCAACTTAATATTAGCAATTATACTATACATTTAAATTAATCTTTATATTCTAAACTTCAGCAAAATCAATCATAAACATACAGTACTTCATACTTCATGCTTGATCATACTTGAACAAAATCATATCTAAGATATTCAATGGACATCATGTCCTATAACTAATATACATGATTAATATTCGATACATGGCAGATTGCCAGAAATTAACTTACAATTTTGATCCTGAATCAATGTCGATAATACATGAGTGACATGATAGAAACTTAATAGCTTATAAGACAATTTATCGATTCATGTATTCTCATTCATGGTGATTCAATGTTCCATAAGAGGATTCAAGAAGTCAAAGGGCAAACATATATTAGTAGAACTCTAGAAGGCGTGAGCAACTAATCGTCTCTTATCTCTCTCGAGAGTCAAGCCAGTTTGCCGGACCAGAAGGAGACTAAACCGGAAATCTAAATGTGTGTAATAGTGAAACATGAAACCTCGATGCTAAAGCTTGATGGGCCTAGCATTGGATAATTTGGACTAATTTAATGACGCCCCTAAGCTATTATAATACTCCGGATCGTGGCCGATTTGTCTTGGTCAGGGTTGGCTTTTGGTACCATGCTTCATCTTTAATAACTAGGATAGCAAAAAAGTTCAAATGAGAATGGTTTTTTACGTGAAAACTGCGAGAGAACCATATGTAAAACCATTAATGACTCATTAATAGGGTATTTTGGTCATTTATATGTTTACCCAACCGTGAATTGCGACATGGTGGATGTGTCATTATTTAATGAAGTTTAATTTTCCCAAAATACCACTCAGAGCCATAAAGAATTATTAGTCATTGATTTATTTTAATCATGGGTCAAGATTGGTTCTCACAATTGTCGCACTAGAAACAGTTCTCGTTTAAACTCTCCCCTATATATAATATACATAGAGAGAGGTTCAAACGAGAACTGTTTTTCATGCAAGAACTTCTGGAACTATTTGTAACATCATCGATGACTCGTTAATAAGGGTATTTTAGTCGTTTTTGTTGGTGCATTTAAAGAATAAACATTTATTTAAATGTTTTGATGACGCAATTTTAATATTCGAATTTAATATTAAATATCTTATAAAAATCCAAGTTACTATGAAATTAATAAGTTTGGCAGAATAAATCATTAAATATAAATTTGCATTTATCACATAATAAGATATTCGGGATGATTCAAAAGGAATCAAGTATGCAAATTTTACAAACGCCAAATGTATACAATACCCATCTAGTTAAAACCGATTTTTAAAACGAACACGAACAGATATATAGAAATCGATTTTTGGACTAGAATGCATTTTCATATTTTATAAAACATTTCCATGTGCTCAAAAGATATACTTATTTTGGAAATGTATAAAATAAATTTGCCACGAACAAAAACAAAACATATTTAAGTCGACAAATTTTATGCAGATGAAAATACAGATAAAGTTCTCTTTCAAGTTGTGTGTGTGAGATATTTTTAAGTGATATTATTGTCTTGGGTATTGTGATAAAGGAGAAGAGATAAAAAGTACAAAAGGTACAACTTTCTTGAACATAATGTCAAGAAAGTACAACTTACTTTATGTGATGACACACTCTCATTCACCCATTCTAATATCTATTGATATTTGTGCCAAATTAACTAAAAGATTTATCTCACACATACCACCACAAAACACACAATGAAATATTATTTTAATGAGTATTGTACGGTTTTATAACAGAAAATGTGAGTATTTTGTCGGTTCCAAACGGTAACATTTTAAGTTATCAAATAAAGCTGTGGTCTGCGACCGTCCGGTCTCCTGACAGCTTTTGAGATTTTCTCTCTCATACCTATAAAATGCATACTTGATATCTCATTTTACTCATCCTCTTGCACAAAAAATTCTCTGTAATATTTTATCAAACACTTGTGATCTTTCATCTTTATATTTTATATGTTTGATTCTTGAGTTGTTTAATCTTCAAAGATCAAAGCATCTATTATTTAACAGCTCATAGAAAGCAAGAGAGATCAAGAGAGAGAAACACAAGAGCTTCAAATATATATTCATTTGCCTCTTGATTTGTAAGAGTAAATTCATTTGTACATACCATTGTTGATGTTGGTGAGATTTCATTGGAGGCATTCCGGGTTCTTGGTGAAGAGCTTGTGTTTGGTGTTCTTGTATTAGAACATCGTGAGGTGATCACGTCCTCGTATCAAAGGTGATTGTTACTGGTGGTCTCTTTCGTTCTAAGGAGACTTTTGCACGTTGTGCTAGTTGAACTCTTGATGGAGGTCAAAGAGTGGATGTAGGTTGGAGTTCAACCGAACCACTATAAATCTCGATGTCATCTCTCTAAACCCTTAAACTCTTTACTTACTTGCATTTATATTATTGTCATTTATTATTAATTATTGCTTTTGTTGTGCTCAAGAATATATATATAGTCAAATGATCAAATGTGAACGTTCACACGCTAGGAATGGGTCCACCTCGTGGACCAATACCCCACAACGTGAGGCCTTTTTCAAAATTGCGGTTGAATTACACTGCTCCAAGCTGTGGACTCCAACCCCACGACGTGAAACATTAAAAATTGTGGCTGATATATATTATCTATGTGTGTGTGTTGTGTGTGTATTTAGATATATACATATACATACATATAAGGGCTGTAGATGATCAAGATGCAGTATTTTTAGACAAAATGTAGTATTTTCGATAAAATATAGTTGTTTTAGATTAGATGCAGTAGTTTTATACTAGATGTAGTGGTTTTTTAAATGAGAAATAATTGAATCTCTTAACCAAGATGTAATAGTTGAAAGGGACTTTATGTTTATTAGCCGAGATGCAATGATTTTAAGTTGGATGCAGTAATTTTATAGACAAGATGCAGTGTTCATAGCGTTCCTATTTTAAAGACCGTTCCTATTGGATCCTCACCCTATATATATATATAATAGTTTGCTTATTAAAAGTAAAATTAATTAAATTTTAAAAATGGTGAAATAAATAAAAAGTTTTAAAAAGTGGACATAGAAACTGTTTAACCCCCTTTTAGTTTCTACAATTTATATATTTACTCAATCATGAATTGTGTACGATTTAACCGTCATTAACGAGTGGGGCTTGATATTCCTAAAATACCTATCATAAACGACTCATTAATAAAAACAGTAATGACCCTATTACAAATTATTAGCTATTGATTTATTTTAATCAAGAGCTAAGATTGATTCTCGCAAGAAAAAAAGTTCTCATTTAAACTCTCCCCTATATATACACACCAACCATTATTGTGGGGTTTTAGTTATATTTAGCTTTGCAATATTATCTAATAATTCTTCTAAAATGTTGTTTACGTCGGGCCAACCTTGTGTCCATAATCCTTTGGATCCGAACCGACCATTCTCTAAGGACCCATCCACAAATAATGTTCAGCTGTCTTGTCTCCCATGAAAGGTGTTGGGTCGAAATCTGTCTTGTCTCCCCATGAAAGGAGCTGGGTCGAAATCCAGACCTATAACCAAAAATTAATTATGATTACAAACTCAAGTATCCTTCACCATTAGTTAAGACTTGAACTTTTAACTACTTGATTAATAAGACATTTAATGTACAAATTGGATGCTCCAACATCTAAGATAGCAACATCATTTAAACGAAAATGACATCAACCAGCCAACTATACTTCCAATCTCATACACTTTAATAGCCTCTAATGTTCCTCAAGTCTTACCCCTATATATATGTAGTGGAATAAAATTCACGACTTTTTATGGAATAGCATAATACACGCACAGATATATTTTTAAATCTATATCTTTTGTCCACAATAGTACTTGAACCCATGATCATAGGCCATGAGAAACACTTTTTAATACTTTGATACCGCTAGACTACAAACCCTTTAGTTAAGTGATGATTTGGTTTGATCCTTCATATTGTCAAATCAACAACTTTTGGTTTAAATTTTGTCATATATTTATGTTTTAAAATAAGTTGATTATGCCAATACATCACAAACTTATTTTTCATACAACCGTTCTTTGTTAGGGGTAGTGTGATGGTGGCCACATTATTTTGTTAACTTTTTTTCCCATTACACTAGTATATAGTATAAAGAAGCAGAGTTTATTATGCATCAATTATATTTAAAGTTAACAAGATAATATGTCAATATCGTTACATGATTACCAAAGGGCTTATAGTCCACCTATATGAGATGTATTAAGTGATTCTTATAGTTGTGTGTTCAAGTTACATAGTGGATATAAGGTGTACATTATGAGTAGGATTAGATAAGGTGTGTGTTATGTCGTTTAAAAAAATATTGTTACTTGATTTTCCATTTAACAAATATCAAGTTGTCAATTTATTTTCCACATCTTATTAATTAAAAAGCAATAATGGTAAGAAAACATTATTGTTTGCTTCTTTGACATGTAAATTTCAAGAGTGTGATGAGGGGTGTTACACGACAGGGTTGGCTTCTGCCGTGGTCAGCTTCGGCATCGGGGTTTGGTGACGGAGACGGTGGTGGGTGGAAGAACTAGAGGGATATATTGAGAGGAAAAAAGTAGTGAGATAAAGTTTGAACCATTTGTCTTTTTCTTCTTTTATCAAGATTACAATATAACTTTCTATAATATTTATTATTTAACATGTATAAAATTGAAGAAAATGGAGAAATTAATATGGTAAGGGTATTTTTGTCCAAGTTCGGGAGAGACCAAAAGTGCAATGGAGTCAGGACAATATAGATTAAACTCGTAATCTTTTAGATCCACAGGCTAAACGAGTAATTTTAAGCAAACCACATGGACCAAAATGTAATTAACTCTTATAATTTGATACTTCTATAAAAATGTTTCCAACTAGTTTTCAAAAGCAACTTCAAAAGACTTTTAATTATAGAACTTTATATTTAAGGAAGTCTTCCAACTCTTCCATACAAATAAAACTTTTAGTCTTTTCTTTTAAAACAAAAAGCTGCACACCAAACACACTTTTATTTAATAAAATTTTTTCTCCCAAACTTAAACATCCCCCCCCCCCCCCTAAAATTGTATGATCAACTTAATAACCATTAACCAATTAAAAATCAGATTATAAAAAAGAAAAGAAAGAGAGAGATCCTAAGGCTAGGCCCACTTTAACTCTACAACACTTCGAGGCTTGGCGTGGTCTTTAACCCCCAATCGCCCCCACGACGGCACAGTGCTGTGAAAACCACTTGAACAGTTGAACATGACATGGTAGCCCCCACCCTTTACCTACCCCTTTCCACTATGTGCACTTTTAAAAAATTGATTTTAAATTTTGACCTCATGTTACCTTCTATTATACTTTTTGACCTTCTTCAATGTCAACTTTACGTTGTGTTTCCGAGCTTTAGAAGTAACGGATTTGAGAGGAAAGAAATAAAGTTTTGTGTCTCTAAGTTATTTTAAGAAGAGAAGAGACATGATTTGAGAAAAAAAATTTGCTTAATTTTATCTTTTAAACTTTCATCCCAAAAAATAGAAAGCTTTGGAAAGAAAGAAAAGAAAAAGATTTATGAATTTTTGTAAGTTTAGTCTGGGCAATTCTCAACTTCTCGTACATATTGTCAAATTTTATCAATTTTTTTTTGTTTTATACAAATGCTACCCATTACTAAAAAAGTGTTCACCTCAAGTTTGTAAGTGTAACCCCGATTAAGTTTGACTCAATTGACTTAAAGATTTGGTTTAGTTTAATATTTAAGACTACAAGCAATTAAGCCAGTCATCGATATTTGTTGATTAAGCCCACTTATCCACTACTCAATAGTTAATAGTCAGGCTCCAAGTCCAATTTGATTTATCAAATGCGTGTTTGACAATTGGTTAAGTGTTGATATTTGTGACTAGCTTGTTTAACCTTGTTGATAATTGGCCAAGTGCTGGTACAACTATTTTCCTTTGTTGCACAAATTTTTAGCCTTCTAAGTTTTGGTTTTATGGTATAGTTAAATATCATTAGTTGATTTGGTTTACTGACCGGTTTTGACCATTACCTAATACGACTTCAACACTTCAGTTTCTTCAGTCCTATGTGAATGATTAATCGAGTCATAAAATAAACTGAAATTATGAGTTTTTGTTGCTATTTTGACCAAAAGAAAACTCTTGATCTATCACCAAATTTATAATAAACTTTTGGTAGTATATATATTTAATAAACAACTATAATATTGTGAGACAAGTTTATTTACAAAATAAAAATGTTTGGACAAATTGAATATGTTGTTTTTACTTAGTTCCTAAGACCCTCCGATACCCGAGATTGGGTTCAATGGGGTATCGTGGGAACACCATAATGGCACTTTGGGTTCCATTGAGTTCTCAACCCATCTAGTCCTCCAACCCGATGCATCTCTCTCACATTTAATATATTTAATATATATATTTTATTAATATTTGATGTGGGGTTGAAAAGAGTTGGATGTGGGGGTTTGTGGGGTAAGTTGGGTTGAAGGTGAAAAATGATGTGGATGCTGAAAGATGATGTGGATGCTGATGTGACAATGGGGTAAGTTGGGTAACATGGGTTGGATGCGGATGGTCTAAGACCACCCGCATCGGCAAGGAACACGATTGATAGGGTAACATGGGAACACCAAAACACCAAATTGGGTTCCATCGGGTAACATGGGAACACTAGAACACCACTTTGGGTAAGTGGAGATTGGGTTGTGGAACGGGTTGTGGAACCCATTTCTTTTTTTCTTTTTTTTTTCCTTTCCTCTCACATTTAATATATATATTTTATTAATATTTGATGTGGGGTTGAATATGGTTGGATGTGGGGGTTTATGGGGTAAGTTGGGTTGAAGGTGAAAGACGATGTTGATGTTGATGTGGCAATGGGGTAAGTTGGGTAAGTTGGGTTGGATGCTAGTGGTCTAATGACTTCTTTTCCAAATTTTCAAACTAAATCCTAAATACGATTTAGAGGTTCGAGGAGAGTTTGAAGATGGTAAGATCACCCGCATCCAACCAGCAGGTGTGTGGCCGGTTGGTGTGTGGTTCCCCTCTACACCATCGCCCCTACCTCCTTAAACCCCCCCAAGCTGGTTTCCACTCACACTGTATTTTTTTTATTATGTGTGTGTATATAGGTGAAAGATATAATGTTTGAGGGGATGGATGTGGGGCTTAAAGTGATAGGAGTGAGAATAAGATAAAAAATGATGTAACGCTGACGTGACAATAAAATGGAAGGATGGATGCACATGATCTAACTAGCTTCATCAATTTATTCTTGAATTGTTTATTTAATTATTAGACGTTTTATGCTTGGTTAGAGATGACGATTTATTTGTTGTTACACATTCGAGGGAGGCTGTTGGGGTGTGTAGTGTGGAAGATTACACATGACCCCTATTTAGAAGGAGGCTTTTTAAAGTTTTATATACAATTACTTATATAGGTTTAATATTATAATTTTTTTCAAACCCACTTTACGAAACTATTTCTACATATCATGTTTAAATACAAAAATATGTAGATTGTAATTATAGAATAAAGATTAATACAAAATAAGTCTTATATACATAACTCATCAAACCAGTCTCAGTCTTTAGATTTGGATTATCAATAATTGAGATTACGACTGCATATTCGATTTGCGTCAACTACATATTCAGTCTGAAACTGCACATTCGATTTATGTAAAATTCATATTCGGTCATAATTTCAACAATTTATCATCTAAATCTAAAGATTGAGATTATTTCTGTAAGTTTTGTATATAAAGTTGATTATATACTGAACCTTAATCTGCATTATATATATAGGGGAGAGTTTAAATAAGAGTTGTTTTTCATACGAGAATTCGAGAATCAATTAAAATTAATCAATGGCCAAGAATTCCGGCGGCTCGTTAATGATTCATTAATAGCTTATTAATGACATGTATTTTTGGAAAATCAAGCTTCACAAATTAACGATGGCTCACCTTGACGCAATTCACAATAAGGTAAATATATAAATGACCAAAATACTCTTACTAGGAAATCATTAATGGTGTTGTAAATAGTTATCACAGTTCTCGTACAACAAACAGTTCTCGATTAAACTTTTCCGTATACATATAATGAATTCTTAGAATATTTTATAAATAAGAAAAAAGTTTGTCTAGAAATCAGGTTTCCTAGGCACCTCTCACCCGACTAACAACTAACTCAACCTTAACTTTAATCACAAGATTATCTAAACGACTTCTTTTTTTCTCTCCCGGTTCTCACCAACTTCAAGAAAAACAGCTTCGCTTTAATACCAAAAGATTCTATTTTAACAATTTCTTATATATCTCACTATTTTTTTTACCTTTGATAATTTCTAGTTTGTGTTATTTTAATGCCGATACAACATTTTCCAACGTAAGCTTCACTCAACATTCACCTTTGGATATTTAATTACTAATTTAGGCTTCACTAAACATTTTCTAAAAGTTCAAATGAGAACTGTTTTTCGTATAAAAACTGTAAGAACTGTTGTAACATCATTAATGACTAATTAATAGGGGTATTTTGGTCATTTATATATTATTCTCAACCGTGAATTACGTCCGAGTGGACCGTCACTAAAGAGTGAGTCTTGATTTTCCAAACATACCCTTCATTAATGAATCATTATTGAGCCATTAATGAGCCGTCATTTTTATTGGTCATTGATTTGTTTTAATCAAGGGTCAAGATTGGTTTTTAGCAGTACTCGCAATAAAAACGATTCTCAAACAAACCATCCTGTCCCGTGTGTGTGTGTGTGTGTGTGTGTGTATATATAGGGTTAGGATCAAGAGAGATGTGAGTTAAGAAGAGATGGGAGAGAGGGAATCACGACCGTTCATTTTCATTAAAAGTCAACAAAAGCAGGTCAAACTTGATAAACGGATTTAGTGAATTAAATTAGAAATAAGGGTAAATTAGGAATCTAAAAATCTCCCCTGCTCCTAATATCTCGTTATCTCCTTAAATTACGATGAGCAACAGTCCATAACTCAAAAACATTGAAGAGTCTA
>JAUEJL010002677.1:0-10392 GCA_032274825.1 Drosophyllum lusitanicum | reverse complement strand
AACAATATCAACTAGGTTACACATGTTCATGCTCAGCATTACAATCTTAACAATCATAATCACAACTATCACGTCTCGTACACGTCTAATAACTATCAACAAGTCCATACATACTACATAATGATTATGAGTTAAGTCGGTACTCACCTGAGTTCAAGATGCTTGAATTAATCTTCTAATGATGTCTTTAATCCATATATTAACCTATGATAATAGCCCAAGCATCAATACGCGAAAAACAGAAAAACTGTTAACTAACGCTCGGACGCGTCGCGTCCTAATCATTGACGCGTCGCGTCATGCCAATCACGTCGCGATCTTCTAACGTGTCGTGGCGCGACACTTGACTCTTACGAAGGTCGGATGAACAAAAGTCGGATCAAAGGTTGGTCCGAAGGTCGGATCAAAAGGTCGGACCACAACAAAGTCGCGCGACCAACCGTGAACGTGTCGCGTTCCACAATTAGACGCGTCGTGTCGGCACGTCGCGGTGCGACGCATGAACAGGCAGAAACCGCCATTGATTTCTGCAGACTTCAACTCGACTAAAAATCACCAAAATCAATCCCAAACATCTCCAAACACTTACAAAGTATGTTTGGGACATTTTAGACACTTTAGAAATATCAAATCTTCAATTACAACTTTAAAATCTATAGATTATACCAAGAACTCATTTGACCTATTAATATCTTAAAAATCAAAATAATAACATTTACTTGCTTCTTAAATGGTAGATGTTAATCTTCCTCTTAAATCTCCACCTCAACTTGGCTAAATCTTCAATACCTTAAGGTGTGTGTTTGTGTGTTTCTTCATGGGGGGAAAGAAAAGAAAAAAATAAGAAAAGCAAACAATATAAACCAATAAAAGGGGTTGGCGCCTCTTTTGGTGGTGGCCCTTTTTCGACGGGTATCTCGCTCCCCTTTTCAATTTACAACTCATCCATATGCTCTCCATAAATTCCAACGAGGATATATTTGGAATCCTTATTTCAAACCATTTAATAATCAATAACTATTATTCATTTCAAACCATTTAATAATCAATAACTATCCATAAATTCTTTAATTTATCATTTCTTATTTAATTCACAATGTTACAACCTTGTAAACACATAGTACAACTAGGCCCATTTTGGGATGTTACATTTTAGTTATTTCGTTTTTATTCCAAAATATATAAAACAAAAATATGTTTCTTTTTAGTTGATGATAAAAGAAAACTAAAAAATATTTTTCTTATTTTTTAAAGTTTTTCATTCGAAATGACTTAAGTCATGATCCTTCGAATTCGAAATCCCTCTTCGAATTCGAAATGAGTAAAGTCCTCTGACTTCGAGCGCCTTCTTGTGCCAATTCGACATCAATTTTTATTTAAATCTTCGAATTCAAAATATGTGCAATTATCATGATTTCGAGCTCACAAATTGGCCTTCGAATTCGAAGTCTCATAGCTCATGTTGACTTCGCATTCGAAGTCTATCCGTTAATGAAGACTTCGAGCGCGCCCTTACTTCCGCATTAACTTCGAACTCAAAGTCCACATATCCAAGAAGGATTCAAGCGCCTTTCTTGACTTCGCATTCGAAGTCTTTGTACTTCGAATTCGAAACAGTGAACTATCAGTTCCCTTCGAGCGCCCATTCAAAGAAGTTCCTTCGCATTCGAAGTCTTCTAACTTCGAAACAGTGCGTCTCCAGTTCACTTCGAGCACGTAATCCATTCGAAGCATGTTCACTTCGAGCGCCAGACATTTCGAAATCCTTTACACTTCGAGCGGCCTTTTACTTAGATCTATAAATAGTACCTTCGAACCTTGCTTCTTTTTCATGCGATTCTTGAGTTCTTGCTTTCGAAACAGATCTGGTTACTTATTTTTCAAATCTTGATCATACTTGCTGCCCAAATTTGCACTTTTTGTGTGTACATTGCTCAACATCATAAGGTATACATCAAATATGTGTACAACTCGTGATTAAATCAGAGGTACAACCAAAATTTTGAAAAACTTGTGCAACTCGGAAGACATGTTCGGAAACTTTAAATACTTGTTCGACGTATAAATGATGTTGTTAATGGTTCTAAAGTTTGCGATGACCCTTAAGAACAATTGAAGAATGTTTTCAAACAACAAAAATTTAAAAATCAAAAATGTGTTCTTCGGGTGGATGAAGATTAGGGTTTGATTTAAAAATTTCTTCAAATCTTCATGTTATGGACCTAACTGGAAAAATTTTAGTGTTACAAATGTGTTTAGATACATGAAGTCAACGTTTGATTAAAAGGTCGAGTTTAATCAAAATTGAACTATTCTTGAAGTGTATGAGATATTCTTGTTTATTACATGTTCACAATGGGTAATCTTTTTACTGTTTCAACATAATCATGGCTAATCGGGAAGATGACACTGTCTCATTCCGTTCTTCGACAGCCAGCCTAAGTCATAACCCAGATGATCAATTCCTAACCACTGATAAATTCCATTCAGTTGTTACCCACGATAACAACCATTACATCAACTTCACAAATTTCAAAAACACTAATTTTCCAATCATATCTGAAATCCTTCGAGTTCATCCGTTAAACCATGATCTTACATACAACCAATCTACCTCAGGAACTCATGTACCCGAATTTGATGTCCAACAATTTTGGCATATGGCCCACACTCATACAAACCCAAATACTGGTCGTGTGTCTGTTCGTGGTGATGTAGACCACTTTACCATTAGCATAACTGCTAGTCGGTTAAGGGAGATTTTGAGGCTGCCCACTACTGGGAGCAGGCCTTCCATGACTGAATTCCAGGAGATTCCTGATGAATGTACGGCCTTAGAAGGCATACGAGCAATGGGCTACAACGGTGACCTACAAATAAGGTCTCATTTTAAACGGGCTAACCTTTATCCGTTTTACTATTATTTCATGACTATTTTACTGCGGTGCCTGACTCCAAAGCACACTGGATAGGAATACCCGAATTCCAAGCAGATGACGCTCCTCTTTGCAGCTGCTAATCACTTACATATTGATTATGCTAGCTTGTTCTTCTATGATCTTATGCAGTCAGTGACAGGAAAAACATCCGATCTCAAACATGTTAAAGGCTGATTCTTGCCCTACCAGCGGTTCCTGCCCACGATTATCCAATTTGCCATGGCTAGAAATGACGAAATCCCCCGGCGGCCAAATCTTAGCTCTATCAGGCCGAAGCAATTCGTATACGTCAAATCATTAACCGGGGTGCATCCAGTTGAACCTCAACCATTCCCTGCTTCTCTGTTGGACCATTGCGAGCAAAATCAGATTATGATCAGTTATAGGCAGAGTGTAGGACTTGGCCCTATGGTTCGACCAGAGCCGGTCTTACCTACCCCGGGGGCAGTAGCACCTGGTGAGACAATAGAAACTAGGACTCAGACTTCTCAGGGAGACGCTGAGAGGTAAGAACAGAGAGAAAAAAGCAGTGAGAGGGGTGGTGGAGATGGTGAGGACGAAACACATAGTGAGGGAGGGGCGGAGTATGATCCCGAACGGGTCCAAGCCGTAATTGATAGTTTTGCGAATGTACTTCCTGTCCCTGAGCAACGGGCTGAATCTCCTCATACTGAACAATTTTACACTTCTGGAGTAGTGGCACCTGACTTTGAAACCGATACATTGGCCATTGCTACCACCGTGCCCGGAGCAACACCATTGGTTATTGACAATGCACAACGACAAAAGGATAAAACCCTAGTGGTTACTGAAGAAGAGGATTTGAGATTCAGCGAGTTATTCCCTGATCTTCCAGATGCATTTGATGATGAAACCGAATTCTTATATGATTATCAACCGGGTTCTCTTGATGCTGAAACCGAATCACCTGAGTTTGGTATAGATATGGATGTATATGATGAGTACGAAGAAGAAGAAGAGGTTGAAATTGGAAAAGAAATAGAGAGTGAGAGTGTTGGGGGAAAAGAACAAGAGAGTGTTGAGGGACCCCCAACCATTATAAGCCGGGAAGCCACATCTACTACCGGAGCTGACATTGCTAGCTCTAGTATTGAAACAGTCACTGTCATCCCAATAGTGCACTCTACAACCCCCACCAGCTACTCGAGTATCTCTCAACAGATGCTCATTTCACCTCACGGAGCTTTAACACATACACTATCGGCCTCTCATTCGGAGATGGCTGGTATTGAATCAAGTGGTCTGCCTCTCCCGACCTCGCAAGTTGTTTTTGAGCACATCGATATACCGCAGATATCTTCATTTCTTTCTAGAAACAAAGTAACGCTCGCACGAATCACGACGTTGTTCACTCAACAGCAGTCCAGAACTCCTGTAGGTGGCACCACTGAAGGTGTCATTCTAGGTTCAGGTGGAAATCTCGCCGGGGTAAACACTAATCCAGCCCCGATTGCTAGTAGTTCTGCCTCTATGGCAGAATCTTCAACGGGGTATCTTCGTGATCCCCGGTATGTTACACAATCTCAACTACAAGCAGCGTTAAACCCGATTAAGGAGAAATTTGATGCCATACAACAAACTCTTGCAGCTCTCAAACCCAAAGTTGATGATGGCACGGGCTTATCAGTGGATAATCTCAAATCTTTATTACTTGGAAAGTTGCTAGAACGAGCCCCATACAGTGAGCAAAACCTTGACCTGATCCAGACCCCTCACAAGGAACAAATTTATAAGGGTGGTAATCTGGACGAATTCAAAGAACATATTCAAAATTCTATGGAGGATCTAGGCAACGGGTTCTATCCGAAAATGGATGAAATGGAAAATAGATTGACTATTCTTGAGACCACGTGCAAAGCTCAAGCTACAGGGTCAAAACGCCGACATGACGACGATGATCTTGACCATGATCACCATAAGGGGGAGAAACGTGCCAGTGTTTTGATCTTTACCCCTCTGACTGAAAGATTAGCAGCAGCTATAGGTATTGGGGGTGAAACTGCTCAAACTTCGAAAGATAAACAACAACAATCTCAACAACAAAAGCAGCAACAACAACAAACACAACAACAACAACAAACAGAATCAGACATTCTAGACATCCCTGAGTTTGAATTTGAAACTTTTGATGAAGGTGATAGGGATGAATCAGATGAGCTAATGAAACACATCGATGAATTCTCTTTTGATAAGCTACTTGAGGAAAGGGTAGAGTCCGCTACAAATGCCGAAAAATACTGCTAGTTCAAAGGTTGCAAAGCCTGCGAAAGAGCATGCAACAAGAAAACAGATGGAGGCGGCCATCAGAAAGTTGAATATAACAACGGTTCTTCAGAGTGTCTCAGAGGAAGTTCACAATCTCTTTCCTCCAAAACCAAAGCCATTCCAGGTGTCTGCTGCCGACATCCCGAGGAAAAACATTCAAGCAGAGCAGGCAAAACAATTACAAACAACTTCAGACTGGCCACTACCTTGGAATGTTCAACCGGCTCCTCCAGTGTTAACTTCAAGTGATCCATGCCTTGATAGAAACAAGTTGTTCACCCGAGAAGCCGTGAAAGATCCACTGTGGGGAAAATTTGGAGTGAATGCTGCTTTTCTAAAAGATCGTATTCCTTCAATATTTGCAACTTAAGTCAGTGATCGAACACCCCCAGAAATAAGAGATATTAATGACAAACAATGGAGTAGATATAAGCACATACTCAGTGAATATAAAACTCCTAGAGATCAGATCATCTTCGAGTATCCAATCAGCAAAGTGCTCAAAGTTTCAATGCAAAAATCCTTGAGGTACAAGTTTGCCGTATATGATGTAGAAAGATCGAATGGGCAAAGGATTACTCTAAATGAAGCAGACTTCAGACATGTTGAACTCCATGACATAGAGTTTATATATGAGGAGCTGTCTACCAAAATCAACAAGTCATATGAAGAGCAACAGGGAAGAGGTGCCTTAATGAGATATATGAAGAGAGTCATTCAGTTCGTTCAAGAGCACGATATGCAATTGGGAGCCGAAAGTAATCAATTCAAAGTCAACTTGCTCAGACCAGTGTAGAGTCATCCAAATCTACAAAATCTTGAAGAACTAACAGTTATTGATAAAATCTTACAGATTTTGCTGGTCACAGAGGTGTCATATTTAGAAATCAACAGAAACGCAAAGTGTTCATCAGAATAGTTGATTTGATGGCATACTGTGATGGAACATTGAAAATACTACATCACAGGCTTCTGGAAAAGGCTAAGAATGAACAATCAACTTTGAGTCAAATAGAAAAGGATGGGGTGAACAGATTAGTTGAAACTATCAAGTGCACACTGGATAGCAGAAGGATCATAAGGAGGTGGCAGGTCATGTTTGGAATTAGAAATAGGTCCTTAATGTAATATCTTTTATTTCTTTCTTTTGTAATAGGCTATCTCTCCATTAGGGGAGAATGTTAGACTTGTAAATGCAGAAATAGGCTCGCCATCCCTTTTGCCTATAAATAGGGATATGGCGTGTGGTAGTGTAAGCTTTTGCAATTTTATCAATAGTCATTCTAAGCATTAGCCAAAGGTGTTTGTGTGTGTTTCTCTATAGCTTCATCTTTTCTATACACATTTACTTGATTCAATCGGTCCTTTCACCAAGTACAAGAAAAACAACAATCAAAGGCAGTTGCCCAGATCAAAGAAGCCAGGGAGAAATCCCAAGCTGAGTTGCTTAAGGCTAGATCACACAATGATGCCATTAAATCCATCCTCAACATTGACCTTTCTGTTCCCTACATCTGAGTCAGGAAAGAATAAGGAACTTTGGGAGAGAATATATATTATCAGAAGAAGGATTGAGCCAACTCCAATCTCCAGAGCCTCTGTCTACAAGGGTGATGGGGATCCATATCTTAAGCTTATCAGAAAAAATAGCTTCAAAAGTTGTGAAACAGTTTCACATGGCAGATGTCAAATCTATGGTTTCAAGGAGCTAATCGAGATCCTCTATCTTCTCTATAAATCCAAGAGCAAGCTAAAAGTTCAATTCATTCAAAAATTACAAGCTTGGATTGCTCTTATAGTCTCCTAAAATGCCTTCACAAAAGATGATTACTATAGGCATGTGTGTCAAGTGAAAACTCTTCATAAGAAAGGCTCCAGGCCATTCATCCCATTTGAGCTAAGAGAAGTACACCCTGATCATATTTATCTATCTGAGTTTGAGGGTCTGGACACCAGTGTGCCACTCAACATCAACTCTGAAATCTTCAAGTTCATATCTATGCCTGTTGAGGGGATCTTTTTCCTTGACAAAAATGGCACATAGCGCGATTCTTCAGGCTTGTAACACCACTTTTCATTTTTTTAAAACATTATCTTACGAGTTAGCACCCAAAATATATCAGAGTTTTACAAATTACCGTTTGGAAGAACACACGTGCTAACATTTACAAAAGTAGTGTCAAACGTTTGCTTCTCAAAACCAGGAGCTATCCAGCTAAACACCGTGCTGGGGCCATGTCCTTGTTGGAACCTGTTCCACCTGCAACATATAACACCGAAACATAAGCTAATGCTTAGTGAGAATACTATTGGAAACTGATAACAAATAACCAGAATAAACTCTTCTCAAGATGTCTCGCATCCAAGCTATATCACCTACAAACCTGCATAAACCGTTACTGAGCTGATGCTTATCAATACCTCGAGTGTAGCCTTTCCCCAGCTACTCTTGCTATACAGCTCGTTGTATGCCCTACTCTAACAGGAGTAACAACTCCCCAGGATGCCTTGCATCCAACTAACAGGAGTAACAACCACCCAGGATGCCTGGCATCCAACTAACAGGAGTAACAACTCCCCAGGATGGCTGGCATCCAACTAACAACTAAAACACTTTGATATCATACTGTTCATTTGAGCATATACACATATTGATCATACTAAAAGAATAGTATACTTACCTGACAACTGAGTAATATGCTAAACAAGTAACGCGTGTTGATAAGTATCCAGACACCCTCCTACATCAGTGAATTAAGCTAAGCATTATAAACTTTACTGAAATCTGCTATGCATACTGGTCTGAAAACTAGAAAGTACAAGGGCGCGCCCGTGCCTTACTAGGTATGGCGGTGTTTAACTTAGACATGGGCGTACCTTATCTATAAGGCACACCTGTGCCTTCCCCAGGTACGCTCGTGCCTTAACCCCAAAGCATGGGTGGGTACCTCAAGAACAATGAGTAATATGCTAAACAAGTAACGCGTGTTGACAAGTGTCCAGACACCCTCCTACATCAGTGAATTAAGCTAGGCATTATAAACTTTACTGAAATCTGCTATGCATACTGGTCTGAAAACTAGAAAGTACAAGGGCACGCCCGTGCCTTACTAGGTATGGCTGTGCTTAACTTAGACATGGGCGTACCTTATCTATAAGGCACACCCATGCCTTCCCCAGGTACGCTCGTGCCTTAACCCCAAAGCATGGGTGGGTACCTCAAGAACAATGGCGGTCAGGCCCTATATAGCACCGCCGTACCCCCTTAGGCACGCCCGTGTCTCATGAACTGCAGTAGTAGTTCTTGGGACTGTTCTACTGTCTTCCGGCCAAACTCAACAAAAACTCACTTTAATCCATAAAACACTGCAAAGGGGTGTTTTTCTACACCCCAAACAACTTACTAACAACAATAAACATATCTAACATGATTTGATCCTTGTATCCATATTTGACCCATTTAAACTCAAGAACAACAATTTAAATATACCTCAAGCTATGAAGGAATCTTAGACACTTTTGTCTCACTTAAATCCTACTGATCTTAATCACAAGTTGCAAGAAACAATAGGCTGCTATGTCTCCCAAAGGAAATGGCTGGTACAACTTTGAAGGTTTGACTTTTCTAAGTCTAACTACAACACACACACACACACACACACACACACACACATATATATATATATATATATATAAAATTACTTTTCAAGAATTACCAAGCAACCCCTGAACATATCATCTTTCAAATTGATAGTTTTAGCCCCTCTTGTTTTATAAACACTCCTAATCTTTTTAACACTTAATGATAACAATTTTTGAACTTTGAGGCGTTACACAGTCTTAGATCAAGAAGGCTAGCAAAAGCTTTCTATTCAATGTAAGGATGCCTGCAAGAGGCAGAACAGGAAACGATCAATTTAAACACCTTGTAGATGCTCAATGCCAAGCACTTGCTGCTGCAGATCCATTATCTGAAGTCTTCCCTGATATTAAAGAAAAAATGGCGGGAAGATTGAAGACCGGCCTTAGTATCTCTCGTGAAGACTTTCCTGTATTATGTAAATATGTAATCCTTGTAAATTCTATTTGTTCCTCTTTGTAGTTTCTATTCTATTAGACTAGCATAGTATGTAGCTAATCTCTTGTACAAACTTTTATATTCTCCTTGTCCTGTAACTCAAGCTGGAAACTTTGATCATGGACTACTTGGTAATTGCAAGTACAAGTATCTAAGTCCTACCTCACTTAGTGTAAATACACAAAAACAAAAATCCTAAATACAGTAAAACAAAGAAAAGATTCCTAAAAAACAGAACAAAAGGGAACACCAGAAAAGAAACCAAAAACAGAACAAGGTTCATATAAAAAGAGCTACCAAAAACACATAGTTAGGTAGCCAAATGCACTTACAAAGTCTTATGCAATTTTGAATTTGAAGTAAAACTGATTCTTTAAAAGGAAAAGGTTTTGTCATCATCAAATAAGGGAAGATTGTTGTGGAGATAATCACTTTCCTTCACTAATTAACTATGTCTATTGAAAGATATAGGATTTGATAATAACCAAACCATACATTCTTTATAACTTAGAAAGTATTCAAACATGTGTTGTTTGAATCAGACTGAAGAATTTCACTAAGTATGGATAATTAGCTGAGGATCAGCCCTTTTACCGAGTATCAGCCGATGGACATCAACTAAGGAGAGATAAAAAGAAAAGACCAAGTGTAGAACACCACCGACTGAGGAATTACAACAATCAGCTGATCAAACCACTTTGATCAGCAGAGATCCTACAACCATTAGCTGAGTGAACAAATTGATCAGCTGAGGACTCTGGTGGTTGTTGAGGCCAACAAACAAATAACCCTTTAATTCTAGTACATAAATAGTGTATAATCGTAAAGGGGTCGAATCCACGGAGACTGGTTCAATTTAAATTTGTATGCAACCCAAAAGTTTAGATGATTTTGTAACAACAATAAAATAAAATAAAGAGGGGGTTTTGAGATTTTGATTAATTAAAACTAAGACTTGACAAATAAATGAAAGTTGTAATTAAGCAAGATGGGTTAAATCAATGAGAGGCGAATTGGTCAACATTGGTTTCATCACATGAACTACTAGCTAGCTTATCATCAAGGAGTATGGTGCAATACTTGTTCTTT
>JAUEJL010002676.1:0-22607 GCA_032274825.1 Drosophyllum lusitanicum | reverse complement strand
ATGAAAACATGAGAAAGAAAATAGATACAATGCGAACGAAAATTGTTCGATGTCATTATAATGCGTGATATAATAGTCCTACGTTATTAAAAACAGACATGTTATTGAGTAGGAATTATTTTTAGCCGCCGTTTTGCGCGGGTACTGTGCTAGTGTGTGTGTGTGTATATATATATAGGGGAGGGTTCAAACGAGAACTGCCCACCCATGAATTCCTTATATGCACATTGTCACACTCAATCTCCCCACGTTCTTCATCCATAAATTCCACTTACCACTTAAATGACCGAAAAACAGTTCTCGTTTGAACCCTCTTCTATATATATATATAGTGAAGATTTTTAGCACATATATATATATATATATATATATTATATTATATGTTGGTATATATTTTAGACTGATCTAAATTAATAAAAGAAAAGGCTAGCTAAAAGGATTGTTCAATAATTAAAGAAGAAGCTAGCTTAGCTAGCCTACTCCAAAGTGCTTCTAGTTAAAGTTGTGAATCTTAAGTAAGCGTTAAGTCATGCTCATGCCAAATAGGCCGGCCATTTAATTAGGAGTGTGTGTGTATATATATATATATATATTGAAAAGTTCATTTTGAGAACCATTTTTATTATAAGAATCTTAGTCGTCTAATTTCCTCTCCTTGTATGTATGTATGTATGTATGTATATAAAGGAATAAATGATCCAAGGCAAGCACCAAAAGCAATCCTGAGTGATGACCTGCTGTGATGCTTACATAGTTTTGAAGCTGCTATCTTATTATCCAAACATGATCCAAGGCAACTAAGCACCAAACACTTGTTATAACCTCGTCTAGATTCCCAAAAAAACAAATACAGAACTCAAGAGGTTGTTTGGTAGAAGATAATCCAGAAATTAGAGTGGAAATACAAAAGAGAATGAAAACAGAAAGAAAGAGAACTTAATTACCTGGAAAAAAGGAAACTGGCTTCCTGCTTAATTAGGACAAATTAAGTAGAGAATTAGCCCGGAATGAGTTAAAGAATGTACTTTCTAGCTTCCATGATTGTGTTATGATGACAGGTCTATACATCATAATTGTCCAAGAAAAATCTTTCTCCTTAAGTTGTGTGTGAATTTTCCGTGTGGTGTACAAATCTCCATGCTTGGAGTACATGTCGATAAGCACGTTGCAGACATACACATTCAACTGAAAACCCGTTTTAGCAACTTGTGAATGAATCTGCTCCCCAAGATCTAATGCACCGCGTAAAGTACAAGTTTTTAGTACACTAGGATACGTGTACTGACTGATTAGGCCTCAACCCCTCAATCTGCATTTGAGAGAAAATACAGAATGATTCATAAAGGTCCCCTAATTGTCCGTAAGCCACTAACATAACATCTCATAAAACACATTTTGTTTTTCAGTTGTAAGAAAGAACTCACGATCGAGCGGTTTTAACATCGGAGCATTTTACATAGAGATCAAGTAAAGAGCCTTATATGATTATATCTAAACACATTTTTTTATTTTATTGCATAAGAATGTAATTGTCTTCCCTTAATGATATCCCCAATTGATGTGCAAGCACTTAAGAGGCTAGCAACTGTGACAGAATCTAGTTGCAGGCTATGAGGCTGCATTTTACATATTAGTCCTTTTTGAGTGAGACCCGAGATAAACATGGTGTATGATACTCCATCTCTATATTTCATTTTACCAAATATCTGTTCTGCCAAAGGGTGGTCGTCGGCAATGTTTGCTTGAGTCACCTCGCCTTCAAAAGATTGGCAATTAGGCGGACAGTCATCAGATACATATGATTGATTTTAGGCCCTCTGTCATCCACCACGCAAGGCTAATTTGCCAAAAATAATATAAATATCAAAATTTGTTAAAAAAAATTATATGTAATTTTTCTGCTAAATACAGGATTATGAATTTCAATTTGTTATAAAGGGGAAACCTTGATAGGATGACCTTGATCTTTTGGTATGTCATTATATATACTATTTTTAATAATAAATTGCAAGTTATAATCTCTTTTTATGCAAAAACAAAAATACAATCCTTTTTTACGATAATTTAAATTTATAACCCTTTCTCAACACAAAAAATTATAAGTTACCTTTATTGGTAAATTTTCATATTTATTTTATCTTTTCCGGCAATTTAGTTAATTTGGAGTGGCTAGGCATAAAACTATTTAGCAAAGGAGGTGACTTTTCTCATCATCTGTGTGTCCATTATGCGAAGAGGAAGCAGAAACGATTGGGCAATTATTTTACCTATGCCAAAAGGTGAAGCCAATTTGGGAGTGGTTCTCAAAATGGTGTGATATTGAAATGATCAGATACTCCTCTTTTGAACAACTGTTGGTGGATTATATAGACCAAAGGAAAAATGAGAAAGCAAGAAGGTTTATAATGGCTGCTTTAGGTTGTATACTATGGTCAATATGGAAAGCACATAACGAGGTAACGATCAATAGAAAATTATTTTCAGCTCCAATGGTGATGGATGAAGTACAAGCTTCCTTATTTACGTGGATTAAATTTAGAGCAAAACATAGATTGTTATCTTGGCAAATGTGGAGATGTAATCCTATGTATCTATTATAATCCTTATGTATCAATATTTGCTAGCACCTTGCTAGATTATTAAAAAAGTAATAAAATTTTTGGATCTCTAGTCAGGGGTGATGGCAATGTCGAAGCTCCTTGCTAGTTATCCTTTCTTGCTGTAAAAAAAACGTAATAAATTCTTTCATGAAAAACAAATGCTTCACTAAGTTGTATATTAACTTTAAAAGTGTTGTAATTTATGTGGAAGTATTAACTTCCGTGAAAGATTTATCCCCCATTTAGTAATAACTAGTGTTGGTTTCAAAAGATGTAAAATGTTTTTACTTATTTAATATTTGTAAGAGGAGATGTGACTTGAAAATCTAAAGTCTATGACGATAATTGATAGTTTGTCCACTTATGACGTAAACAAACAGACTTATTTGAAAATATCTCCCTCCCCCCGGTAAATGTTTTAGTAAAAAATTCGTATATGGTCATGTTCATGAACTCAGTTAAATTAGAGTCTACTTGTTGAGTTGTTGTGTCTTTTAAACTTCGTTTCAAAATTCACAATGTTCTCATAACTCATATGGATGAAACACCATTTCATAATACCATATCGAGTAACAAACGAGTTGTTTTCGATTTGAGTAAGTAAAAATCAATTATTGCAAGGTGCTTAAACCATATCCTCAAACTAATTGACTAGAGTCACTAATCTTATAAGGACATTACGATCTTTGATTGCATAACATAAATTTGAAACTATTTCCAATCTATATCAACAGTGGTGAATTCATAATTTTTAGTGACTGATAGTATCATATAGTAACAAAAATAAATATAATAAAGTTATAGTAACACTCAAAATTGACCGTGAGATCCTACAAATTCACCAGTGGCATCATCTAAATGTTTTAGAAAAATCTCATTATGTGTTTTCGGTTGACTGGTGGCATATGTCCCCTCTACAGTGTAGATCGCCCATGTATTTTAATGCATTATCTTACTAATCATGTGGTTGATATTATACATGAGTACATGACCGGTATGCATTTTGTTTAAGGCACACACATACGTGTGTCGGTGTGTGTATGTCTAACAAGTAAACATAAAATAATTTTACTAATCATGCGGTTGATATTTTGTCAATTTTTTAATTTTATAAGCGTTTTTCATCTACTTTGTAAAAAAGTTGTTCTTTCTGAAATCTTACTCTTAAAACTTAAATAGTTTAATAATAAACAAACTATAATTAAATTTAATAAAAAATTTTAAACTTGATTAAACAATTTTTGGTATATTCCTCTAGTATGGACCACGAGGTCACGAGGAGAAAAAAAAAAGGGACGCGGGAAGATTCGAACAAAGCGCCACTAATGCCCACCATAAAATCCATGAAATTTTATTGAATTGACGATATGGACCTCTTCCCCAAATATATTTTTTAAACCATTTATTTTCATGCGTGTTTAACTTTAAATTTTTTTATTATATTTATCAAAATTTTAGTTTATTGCTATTATATGTATTTTGGTTATATAAAAAGGAAAAAAAGTTTAATACACAAAATAACGACAAATTAAAAGTTTGACTGTTTGACACACACAATATAAAATTTTAATGTTCAATACATAGTGTAACAAAGTATGTAAAGTTGGATATATTTTAAAAACTTTACCCAATTTTCTAATAACTTTTTAATGTATACATCATCATCATCTCCGTTGTCATCATATTATCCCGCTACTACTATTACCATCTTCAACCACACATCGTAGATGTAAAAACCTACACCGAACTCACAGAAAACACACTACAATATTTGGTTTGTAAACAAACCAACCACAATTGCCTCTTCAACATACCACTACCGTCTCTTTAACTTGCATCGATGGTGGTCTACGACAATAATGGAGGTTTAGTATAGAGAGAGAATGATATATAAGAGATGAGATGTTTATGGAAATTAGGAAAAAAAAACAGAGAGAATGAAATGAGTAAAAATGTCTAAAATTCATATCTAATGAATGTTACCCTAAACAACAAATGTGTTAAAAAAATTCTCAACTAAAATTTGATAGAAAATGAATAAATGAAAGGAGTACGAGTAATTTAGTCATTTTAAGTGGACGAGTGGCCTGTTAAAATTCGTAATTTTAAGCAAATCGTATGAAAGAAAATGTAATTAACTCTAGTTAGGATTATGTTACGTAAACATATTTTTTCCGCATCGAAACAGGGTAAAATGTTAATTGCATAGATGTTTAACATATGTTTAAGGGAGTAATCTAAACTATGCTTACGGACAACTTTTGCAGACAATTTATTTTGTAATAATATACTTTAGTTAGTTATAATTGTTTAAGTTTATTGCTAAATTTTAGTAACGAGGGTTATTTCAATTTCTTTCCTAGTTATGTTACCCTTTTATAGTTTTTTAATAAGGTCAGTATAGTATGTATTTTTTTATTTAATGTAAAATGGTTGAATTAGAAAGAAATGCTTTAAGATAGTCAAATAAATTGTTAGACCAATTACATTAATTGAAGAGAAATGCAAAGTAAAACTTTTTTTTTTGAAATATAATATATTAATTTAACCTTATTAGAAAAAAAATATATGAGTTCCACAAATTGGAATTTGATGCAAAGGTGTTTGCATTTTTATGTAGTTGTTCTTTCTTCTTATGTTTTAGAGGAAGGAAGAAATATATACTTTTTGATTTTAAAAATTGTGGTCTAAAAAAAGTAACCGATCTTAAACATAGCATAATTTGTAAGATAAGATGTAAAAAGTCTATTAAAATATACTAGTATCGTAACCGCGTAATGTTGCGACGACAAATAGTTTATGTTTTATAACATATTGTTTTCAAGAATGTAATGATATGTTATCCGTGCGATTCAATATTACGAAAAAGTTTTCTACAACATCATGTTCGCTTTTTTCAAATTTTCTTTTATTTGCATCAACTATTTTATTAATTTTAAAAATAAGTTCTAAAATATATTAAAATAAGAAAAAATATTTATATTTATGAAATAAGGAGAGAGAAGTTAATAAGATTTTAAAAATTATGTTGATGTAGGTGGATAATTGTGTTTGTATGAGAGTGTGTGTTATTATGAGAAAGTATATTTTAAATAAATAAAAAGTTAAAGTAAATTATGAGAGAAAATGAAATGGTTAAAGATTGAGTGGATGTGATTAATTTAGATAGAATGAAAGGTCAAAATTTTGTCTTGATTAAATTTTAAGAACTCTTAAAATTAAGAAGGTGAAAGAATGTTAAATACTTTATATAGTAATATAGATTATCATAAATGTAAAACTAATTTTTGATAAATGAAACAAAATGATATAATGTCAGGTAATATGCGAAGAAATATAAATTTAATATTTAAAGACGTAAATAGATATTAAGATGTGTTTTATGAAAATAATTATTTTGAAGTCAAGATTCAATATTTATTTTTTAATATATTTTTCCTGGTAAATATAATACAAGGATATATTAATAGGGTAATACAAGGGTATAATCGTCAAAATACTTTAGGTGGGAAGGCTTGTTAGATTTGATTTAAAATGAAACCCTATCTAAAGTGCAATGGGGGCAAAATAATACTTACAGTGGCACGAAAACCACGGTGCCGATTTATACGATCAACAAAACCCAGACCCTTCTTTACAAATTAGCTACACAATCGAATCGTATTCTAAATTCGTAATCTTTCATGTCAAAAGGCGAAAACCCTGATTCTTGTTTTCGAAATTGTTCAGTTTCCGTCTCTTCATGAGCGATTAAGGTGAAGTTAGCAGCAAATAAGGGGCATTCAATCTCACACAGGTACTACTTGAATTACTATTTTACTGTTGATGATTTTGAGTTCTTGTAGTGGGTTGACTTGATTTTATGTGTATTTCAACGTTCTTGTGATTTTTCGACTAACATCTGGAGAATTAAGTTACAAGTGTTAACGAATTTATAGAACTTTTAGGTTCTTGTTTCTTTGTTTGTTTCTTTCTTTCATTCCAACTTCTTAGATATCCACAAAAGAATTGAATTTTGGTGTAAATTATTAGGGGCGGCTTTCTGGTGTTTTAAACATTTGTAGTGTACTAGTGTAGCCCCTGCATTTGCTTCTTGCAAGTTGCCACTGCTGTGATGCTGGTAACCTTGTAATGTTGCTTTTGTTTTGGTAATAGTATGGTTTTGCCTTAAAAAAGGAATGGATGTTGGGGTTTATTTGCTTCAGTTATCTCATTATCTGCATTTCTTGATAAAATTGAGTTAGTAGATTCACTTGTTTTAAGATTGAAACTTCCAATTTGACTTGATTGCATCTGTTGGGATGGCAAAGTGGGTCGGGTCGGTTGGCTAACTAGCCAAACATGTTCTTTTTTATGAAATGGTTACTTTTCAGTTTGGTTCATGAGGTGTTGAGATGGTCTTCAAAAACGTTTCTATACATTATCTTTTTTAAAGATTTAAATGTAATCAATGTGTTGACTATATATGATTACAAAAACTATGTTATTGCTATAACATTCTAAACTTGTTTGCTAAATTGATTCTAGAGGCTTTATGCATTCGAAAATTTGAATACCTTTCTGATGACTTTCATCTAATTAACTCTTTTAGCTTAAAATCTATTTGACCCCTATAGATAAAACTTGATTCTTATTAATCTGTTTGTACATAAATTGGTTGAAAAAATCACCTCTAATTTAAATGTAAATGGATTAATTTTCATGGGAAGTATCATTGACATCTGTAAAACATTCTTATAGCAGAACGTGAACAGTATGTTTTTTGTGTCTACTTTTCTTTTGCAGTATATCAAATGGGAAAAAACCTGAGCCCTGTGCTTAGGCGAGAATTAGAAAATCTTGATAAAGATGCTGATAGTAGAAAATCAGCCATGAAAGCAATAAAGTCATATGTCAAAGATCTGGATTCAAAGGCGATTCCAATCTTTCTTGCTCACGTTTCTAAGACCGAAAAATCTGGATTGACATCTGGTGAATACACAATCTCACTTTATGAAGTTCTTGCTCGTGTTCATGGCACAAAAATTGTACCCCAAATCGAAAATATCATGTCCATCATCATCAAGACTTTGACCTCAAGTGTAGCCTCTTTTGCTCTTCACCAAGCCTGCTCAAAGGTGGTTCCCGCCATTGCTAGATATGGGATGGACCCCACCACTCCTGATGACAAGAAAAGACAAATTATACACACTCTTTGTAAACCCCTTTCGGATTCTCTTTTAAGTAGCCAAGAGAATTTATCATCTGGAGCAGCCCTCTGCCTAAAGGCTCTTGTGGACTCAGATAATTGGCGATTTGCTTCTAGTGAAATGGTGAATGAGGTGTGTCAAAGAGTTGCTGGGGCTTTGGAGAAACCTATGATGACAAATTCACATATGGGGTTAGTTATGTCTTTAGCAAAACATAACAGTTTAATTGTTGAAGCGTACGCAAGATTGTTAATTCATTCTGTTATCAAGATCTTAAATATTGGAGCCTCATAGGGTAATTCTCAGAAACGGTTGGTAGCCATTCAAGTGATTAATTTTCTTATGAAATGTTTGGATTATAAATGTATAATGTCTGAAATTGGCTTCATAATTGAAGAAATGCACAAGTGTGAAGATGATCAAATGGCGTATGTTAAAGGAGCCGCATTTGAAGCAACAGAAACAGCAAAGAGAATTTGGATAGAAAAAGGGTCAAAATACGAGAAAAGAAGTGGTCAAAGGGGCGATGGAAATCGATCCCCTCTCACTGCATCACCCGAGTCACAGACCGTGGGTTCTTTTGGTGGGTATAGTTCTTTGATCAATTCGCCGTTTTCTGTTAGTGTTGTATCTCAAGAAGCTGACTCTGATAGAAGTGTAAGCCGAAAGCTTTGGAGATATGAAAATGGTGGGGTGGATATTACTGTAAAACATGGGTTATCTTCAGGTTGGATGTCTACTCCTACAAGTGTGATAAAAAACTCTGAGAATAACGGATTTCTTCAAGAGCAAAGCGGATATGCAGACGGGTTTTCTGGATTCTTGCAGAAAAGTAGTTGTTCAAGTGGTACTCCTAGTCCTCAGGTGAAATTTAATGAACTTCTATTTTTTATATTTAAATGTTTATTTATGCTTTTATCTTATGCTTCTATGAAATGTTGTTGCAGATATCTCAATCTTGCATTAATCTTGAGAATGTTAAGATTTTCACCACTCCAAGAAAGCTTGTCAAGTTTCTTCAAGCCTCAAATGAGGTACCCTTTGCCTTTTCAGAGAACCAAAGTAAAAAATTCAAAAGCCCACAAAGTCAAAGATTCACAAGCCCTTTGTCGAGCAAATTTGATCTGAACTCCACATCAAAGTATGATCAAAACGGGGTATCATTTGATCTTAGTGACCGTCTCACTCATGATGACCAACAGTTCTATGATACTTCAGAATCAGTGTCTTCCACAGAAGACATTTGTCAAGAACTTGTTCTTGAAACTATGGCAATGCGTTGGTCTTCTGCTCTGAGAATTCTGTCTGGCTTCATTGTTTTGTTTGCAATCATTGTTTGTTTCTTGTTGGTAGGAGAAACAGATGAAGATTACAATCTTGTTCCTACTTGATTTTGGTCTTCTGTTGTATTGTAGACAAAAGTCGGTTTTTATGTTGACTGTGTAACACTTGGAGAGACATGAATTTGAACTTTAGACATTCGTATTTTTTTTCTTTAAAAATTAGTAGGATTATCTAGCCTGATCTTAAGTGTTTCTTATGCATCAATTGGTGTCTTTCACCATTATTGTTTTAATGTACTTCATCTGATGGTGGAATTCATACACATCTTTTATGTCTATAGAAATCAAACACTACAATTTCATTTTCTTGGACTCTTGGCCAGAGTTGGCATTTGCCTTTTGGAATTTTTTTCACACCTCTCTTCTCCTTCTCTCAAACTCATCACCCCCACTTCATATATTTATTTTTTACATACACAAAAAAATGTCTTCTTCTTCGTTGTTTAATACGTCGGAGTATTTTGATTCATCTTCATCATCTTCCGATGGATCTCATATCTCCGCGTATTGTCAAACAAGTCGCGTATTTTTGTGTGGATTACTAACGTCGGTTGTCGATAGGCTTATCGACAATGATGAAGAAAGCTCGCGTCCAATAAGGAGGAGGGGACCGGATCAAGTTAGAGACCGTGAAGCTGCACACGACCGACTTGTTGCAGATTATTTTGTGGAAAACAACTACAATGACGAGATGTTTTCCGCATGAGCATACGACTATTCACACGGATAGTCGCGGATCTTGAGGGATGAGACACATTTTTTTCTACAGGGCTTCGATGCTAGAGGTAGGAAAGGGTTATTTCCTTTGCAAAAGTGTACATCGGCAATTCGGCAAATGGCGTATGGGATATCCGCTAATGGATTTGACGAGTACTTGAAGATGGAGGAATCAACTGCACGACTATGCGTACAAAACTTTTGCAAAGGTATAATCTCTCTTTATAGTAAGCGATACTTACATAAACCTTCTTACCATGATATTCAACTTTTATATGCCACACATGAGGCTAGGCACGGGTTTCCCGACATGTTAGGAAGCATAGATTGTATGCATTGGGATTGAGACAACTGTCCAAACGCATGGCGAGGGCAGTACATGAGAGGTGATCATCAACGCCCGACTTTGATCCTAGAGGCAGTGGCATTACAGGATCTTTGGATTTGGCATGCATTCTTCGGGTTGGCCGGTTCCAACAACGATCTCAATGTGCTAAACTAGTCGCTGTTATTTAACGACGTATATAACGGGAGAGCACCACAGTGCCCGTTTCAAGTAAACAACGTACAATACAAACACGAGTATTATCTTGCAGATGGGATATATCCCAAATGGGCTACTTTTGTCAAAACATGCAAAACCTCTATTGATCAAAGACGAATAAGGTTTAGTGTTGCGCAAGAAGCTTCAAGGAAAGATGTGGAACGGGCTTTTGGTGTGCTTAAACAATGGTGGCACATTATACAAAGCCCGAAAAGAATGTAGCACTCGAATAAAATACGTAGAGTAATGTACGCTTGTATCATATTACACAATATGATATTGGAAGATGAAGGTAACGTGATTCAACGAAAACGTTAATCAAGCGTACGAGGAAGACGACGTAGAGATTAGTGATCAACAATATGACGCTAACATGCGAGAAGTCCAAAACACAAAAACACATCATAACCTTCAATCGGATTTAATCGAGCACATTAATCGGCTTTCAAGACACAACGACGACGATAACTAGTAGTTTTTTTTTAATTTATGTAATTCTATTTTTTTTATGTAAGGTGAAATATTAGTTTGATTTATAAATTATAATATTTTATAATTATATTTGTCTTGCGATTTATTTATAAAAATTATATTATGTTAATTAATAATAGTTGAAACAAAAAATAAAAAATAGAAATAGAAAAGATAGAGAGTTGACGTGGGTAGGATGTAGAGGTTTGTGGGTTAGAGAGGGTCGGAATTGAGAGATGATGTAGATGCTGATGTGGCAGTGAAAAACTCCGGGTTAGATGCTGATAGTCTAAGTAGGAGGATTTGTAAGAGGAGACACTAGGGTTGTGCATGGTTGATAGGAGTCTGTTTTGTCCTACCATCAAAACTGAAAACAATACATCAATTATGTAGAATCCTAAACCGATCGGTATAGGCTTGATAGTGGTTTGGTTCATTGGTTTTGGCCTTCGGGTGTGGATTTGGGGCGATTATGGTTAAATCAATTTGGCATTAGCAAAGGACGGTTCTAACATAGTACCATCAAAAGTGGGTAAACTAGCCATGGCTATCATTCTGGTTCTCTATTTCTATTTCAAGTTTTAGACCTCTCGCCTCATAATGTCTACCTAAAGTTTTAAAAAACTTTCATGCCCGTCTATTAATGCTAAGTATTTCAAATTTCAAAAGTTGTAGACCTTCTTAAAAGATTAAAAAAAAGCTTTTAAAATATTATAAATACATAAAAAGTGAAATATACATTGAAGGTTCATTTCTGGATGGGTCGGTTATGCACTTATGCATACCATACTGAAACAGAATCACTGCATTCGGTTAACCAAGAAATGAAAAAGTAACCGAACGGAATCGGTTATTTTGGTTAACTTCTTTTGATTAAATCCATATGGTCACTCGCCTCTTTATCTCACATCATAAAATAACTCATAGGTAACTTCGGTGATACACTTTTCAAATTTAAATATTATTCTGTGAAATAAACCCTAAAATAAAGTAAGAGAAACACCCTCTAAAGTCTAAAACGCGCTAAGTTACTAGAGAAACACAAACGCACTAATTCTCGGTTACAACCAAACAAGGGAAATCTTCAAATCTATGTACTAAACACCCTGAAGATACTTTCGAGTCCATTTAACCTTTTAGAGAACCGTTATTTTGATTTTATTGCAACACAAAAACAACAGCATTTGCACGAAAAGTTACAGATGAAAAAAGGAAAACCATATAATTTAATTGTAGACAAAATATTCTCTGTATTTATGATTGGGAAGTTTATACAAAGGAAGAGGTTTAAAACCTCTTTCTTGAACCAGATGAACCCCAAAGAGATTGCCAGAAAACAGGCCAATTTTTTTGAGCCTCATTCCAACCCAAGAGAGAGCCTTCCCTCATAGGGTCCCAACTGGTGGAGACAATCCCATAACTAACACCCAAAAGGGCTGTCCCAAAGAAGACAAATGACACAATAAAGGGCACCCAAGTGGGTATATCAATCTTCAACCCTACCTTTAGATAATAAAAGAATGGAAAGAACAACAGCCCTATGAACAATGGAATCCCAACTGAAAGCCCAATTCTACCCATCATCCTGTTGGTCACTACCTCTGGAATCACACCTGCTTCTCTATCTATCTCCTCATCTTCGTCTTCATCTTCGTCCTCGTTGTTAAGTTTCTTCGGGTTCAGGGGTTTTTTGGTAATTTTCTTGGGGGGAGGTGGAGGGCCAAATCCTTTGGGGGAATTGAGTGTGGCTGAGATGGGTGAGAACCGGAATCGGCGATTCTGGTGGATTTTGTGGAATGGCTTTGGAATTGGGAGTTTGGAGAGGTTGTTTGGGGATGGTGAAAGATGGAATGAGTAGCAGGTGGTGGTTGTTTCCATTTCTGGTCTTCGGGGTTTTGTTTTCAGTGCATATTGTGTTCTGTGAAATGGTTGGTGTTGATACGTGATTTTGTTTCTAGAGTTTCAGATGAGAGGGCTTATCTTCTAAGACTTGTTTGAAATTACAATAGTAGCCCTTAGCCCCTTATGAGAATATGAAGAAATAAAGGCCCAGCAAGAGATATGATGGGCTATCTTGTGAGACGTGTTCGGCCCATGTGCAAAACAAGGGAACCACGTTTAACCAAACACATCTCAATTCCAGTTTTTTAAATAAATATGGTTTCACTTTTTATGTCGGAAAAACATACATACGTAAACAATCCGAAATTTTAAACACCCTCACAAGAGAAAATAAATATATATTAATGTTAAGCTCGAATATATTAATGAAATAAGATAAGATTTTACACTTGATATAATAGTAATATTACATAACTGTGGTACGTCGTCGAAGAAGATGGAAGATTAGAGGAGGTGAAGGCACCATAGGCCGTGGCCGACTGGAGAGGGATGAAATTAGGCTGGATTGTTTATATATATTGATTTTATACAATTCTGATTTGTAAATATAAAATAAATTTAATAGAAATAACTAAAAATGAAAGAAAGAAATAGAATAATTGATATGATAGGCGTAGTTTAATCATTTCAAGTTGAGAGATCAAAAGTGTAAGAAGATCATGGGATTGAACACATAAAAATTACGACTCGAGGACTAAGATCCGATTTAAACTAAACCACGTAGACCAAAGTGACATTAATTATTTATTTTAACAAATTTGAAAGCTAAATACATATCTAAACACCATTATCACCAATAGAAATTGGTATTAGTGTTTTTGATCCACAGTATTTCCTAACACCAACAAAACAAGTGTTTTGCATCATATATTTGAATAGCATCCAAACAGTCACATTTTTCAGCATGTTTTAGGGACAATCAAGAATGGGTAAAATACCTGGCCTTTTTTCCAGTTAAGCTTATTCATATCATTTAACAACTTGATATATGTGCATATAATGACAAGTAGAGTCGCTCATGATCTAAGTATTTATTAGAATTGAACATCAAGTTTATGGAAAAGAAAATTTCATCACCTTGGGAACTAAGACCTCATTTGGATACTTTTTCTTTGCTTCCTGGTAAAAGGGGAATCAGAATAGTAGATTATTAGTACAATTCACAGTGTCATCATTTACATTAATGACAAGTATGATCACAGACCTCTGAGACCAAATGTGCAACCTAGAATCATAGTGGTATTTGTGGTTTAATTTCAAATTTACCATTAAAACACCAAGTTTGTTATGTGATTACCCTATTAGTGTTTCTTTGACACTTTAGGAGGTCTAATGGTTAGTGTGAGATAAAGATGCAAATAAATGGTAATGCTTGTGTGTAATTAAGTTTTGTAGTAGCTACGGACCTGCTTGTTAAGGTAAAGCTATGATGTAGTTGATGCAACTCCATAACGGCTCCTTAGAGCATCAATGGCTCTATCCACGGACTGCAGCAGTTCAGGGATGGTATTTTTGCATGCTGGAATTAACAAAAAAGTTAAAAAGTAAACACGCTTTCACAGTTTAGCATCCTTTGATCTGCTTTGTTATTTTCATCATGCTAATACTCCTACTGATAAAACATCAAAACATGTATTAAAACTGGTAGATGCTTCATGCTTAATCGAACCTGATAATTAATGACTACTTATATGTTGCTGCAAGTTAAAATTTGAAAAATTAAACATACCACGATTAGCGCTGGCCTGTGATTCTGCTATCAGCTCCATATATGATGCCTGATAAGTTTGGTATTATTATACATGTAAAAGTTCAAATTTATGAAGAGATCTGAACAGATATTGATGCATAAAATCTTAAAACAACCTGCATTGCATCACGAATTTCACTTATTCGGTCATTCATCTTCTTAAACTCTTTCTCAGCTTCATTCATTGTCTGTTGGCATGCTTGGTTTTGGATCTTCAAAGAGCAAGGAGATAGAAACTTAGAGAAAAAAACCAGTTGAAAAAGTGCTGAGGTTCATTTATAATATCATAGGTAACAAATTTCTATCAATCCCATTATTAGAACTTATATGTATGGTTACAATACGTGTATGCAAGTCATGGATTCTACATCTGGTAAACTTAGGGCGCATAACTTAGAACATCATAAACTTCACAAAAAGAATAAGTTATGGCATAACCTATTTCACTCGTCATCTTTACCATACTTCTTAGATTACCCATTAAATACTCGACATTCAGTTTTATACCATATCCAGCATAATCTTTATGTGCACCGACGTTATTTGGATGGAGCTAAAAGCTTTCACAAGTATAAGAATAAACCGGAGTTTCTTCACGTCCTACTTCACGCAATCAACACAATGTACATTGTACACAACATATAGAGTATAGACAACATATACTAGCTGTATACACTATACAGTACAAAATTAAACCTCACAAAATAAACCGTGTCAAGCAGTTTTACTTTACAGTTCAATTAGTTTTATCTAAAGAAGTTAGATGAATGGTCGCTAATAGTTTGGATGTAAAGTTACATAAGCGACTCTCAATTTTATAGCAGAGCACAAAAGAACTGTATGTGAAAAGTTTAGCATTTCCTACTCAAGGAAGTAGAAATTATCATCTGTAGATGCATTAGAATATCATATATGAAACTTCAGCATCAAAATCCAAGACACGCACCGTTAATCAGACACCAAGTCTCCTAATATAAACCAATCTACAGAGTCATTAGAGCCCAATATGAATATCGATTATAGAACCTAGTGCTTTACAAATTCTCAATGTACATTGATATAGCTCATTTTAGTATTTTACAGATATAAAATTTTAACAGCAAGACATTTCTGTAGCCTAACATACATATCAGTTTTTCATCTATAAACAAGACATTCCAATGTATCATCAGGAGAAATTAACTCTTAAACAACTAATTTCATATGACCTAACTTTTCGTTCAGTCAATTTCTATGATAATTACGTTGATAAGCATAAATAAACTATGATGAGGCTCATTACATACGATCTCCATACCATAAGATCTACGAGCTAGAATATAAATTTTGCTAGAACATTCTATATAGGATATACACAAACCCAAAATAGAATACATGAACGAAACAGAAAACAAAATAAACTGACCTTAAATCTCTTGTGTAGACGTGAGTGAGAGGCTTCCGTGTCCTTGAGTATCTCGGAATGCGAGAAATCCAGATGACGCTTGATAGAATCGACGTTAGAGGATGTGATTTCCTTCAGATCAGCGATTGTACTGGGTGTTTTGCTCAGTGACGACAGTAACGGCGCAGGTGACACTCCAGTAGGCGGCTCTGCAGACGATTTGGTGTTCAGGTGGTTGTTGTTCTTCTTCTTCATTGGAGACGAGTAGGAGGTAGAAACGTTGTTGAAGCAACTGAAATTGAACTTGAACTTCGGCGGAGATTCGCTTGGCGGTGGTGATGGATTTGGAATCGCCGCCGATGACTTCCTCGTTGATCTCCTTCCCATCTCTCCGTAGAAATTCTTCGCCGATGGTTGAACCTCGCCTTTGATATTGCAATCAGTTTGTAAAAGCAATGGCTTATTTAAATCTTACCCGTGTTCTGAATTTCTGATGGCGGGTATTTTGTGTTAGCAAATTATTAAGACCATACGTTAATGACATGTCTGGACAAATCAGCGTTACTAACATGACTCACTACCGTCGTAATAACGGCTATTTATCACTATACCCTCAAACCCTACATATTATCTTATCTGTGAATAGAAAAGCTTTCAGTCGCTCTATCCCCACCATCGCCGTTCTCTCCTTCGGCGCCATCGCTCGTTCCAACTCCTTCGGTCACAGTCGCCGTTTCCTTCTCCGGTCGCAATCTCCGTTTTCTTCTCCGGTCACCGTCGCTCGTTCCAGTCGCTCTATCCCCACCTCTAGTTGGAACGTGAGTCGGTCTTCATCGCAAGTTTTCTTCTCCGGTCGCCGTTCTCTCTCCGGTCGCCATTCTCTCTCCGGTCGCCGGCCATTCGAGTAAGTTCTCTCTCCTTCTCTCTCCCTTTCTCCCTCCTTCTCCTTCAATTGCCGGCACTTCTGATCTGTTCATCGCAAGATTTCTTGCTGATTTAGTTGAAAGTAATTTGTTTCTGATTTTATAGGGAAAATTGTAATAGAAATTGTTCCTTTGAAAAGTAATTTGTTTCTGATCTGTTCATCGCAAGAAGTTGAAAGTAATCTGATATTCAATGAAACTGATATGTTCCTTTGAAAATGTAGTTATCTGTTGCTTTGAAAATGAAGTTGTTCCTTTGAAAATGAAGTGATGGAAATTGAGGGGTAATTCTGTCATTTTACATGACTGAAATCAAATTCATCTACATTGTCTGCGAACTAAACAGAATATGGAAATGGATTCCAATTTCATTTCCTGCCAACCAAATAAATGACAGATTCAAATTCCAATTCCTGGCAGGTTTCAATTCCTTCAGAGATTCCAATTCCATCAGAAACATTCTGCGAACCAAACACCACCTTAGTATTTAAGAAACCTAAGTATAACATATATTAATTAACCCCCTGATTAGAGTTAATTAGTATCCTAAATATAGTTCAAAACATAAACGGCGAAGGAAAGATTCGAAGTTGTGATTCTGATTTTTGAAAGAGATTTCTCAGCAATGAAAATTATGAAAACAATGCTTCGTAATAGCATGAATGATAATTATCTTTAAAACAGTCTGGTTCTTTACATTGATAGTGAGAGAGATTGATGATACTTTATCTACAGACAATATAATAGATAAGTTTTATTCAAATAAACAAAGACGTGTCCAACTATAAATTAACATGTGAAGTATGCTTTTTTATCCTTATTTTTTAAAGTTTTATCAAGATAAAGCATTCGAGTTATTGCTTTAGTTAACATTATGCTTCTAACACATTAATTCATGACAAATGAACTAGCGTTCGTTAGAAAACTTTGATGATTGATTTTGGCAAAGTTTAAGTGCTATTTTAACACGTAAGTTTTTTTATCTTTAAATAAACTTTTATTACTTATGTATCTGGCTAAAAATGGAAATTTTTTATGCCATTCATATATATATATATATATATGTATCATTAATGTTATAATAAAATAAGACCGACCCCCGCTATACTAAAATTCTAACTCCGCCCCTACTTAACATATTAATGTCACGTCAGTTTTTCACTCTTTACTCCTCATATCTTTTTATCCCTCTATAAACAATGTAATTGTTATCTTTTAATTTCAATACCCTCTAACTATTTTTAATAAAAAAAAAGTAAGAGAGATGATGAGAGAGAGACTACCCATCGGGGTCTTCATCACATTGAGGTAAATGTTGAGCATCTCATTGGGGTGGGGCGGTGGGGATGGTGTTCCCATTGGGGTATTTTAACTCTTTCAACCCCATTGGGATTGAGGGGTGACTACTCTCTCAACTCAAATAATTACCTGATGAAAATTAAATGAACAAATACAAATATGTAATATTTATCTTCGTTCTATTTACTTACGTTCATACTATATAATTATAGTTAAAAGATTAAAATAATATATACAGAATAATATGCAAAATAGTATAATAAGTTATCTCTAAAAGTACCCATGTTTTAGTACCATTGACATTCAAGATGTTGATAAAAGATGAGGCAAAATGGTGGCTCTAATTAGTGGAACATGAAATGGGGTCAAGTGGTCAACATTAGAAAACCAACCCATATGCAAAAGACAGTAATAAAACAAAGTTCCATTTATTATATTTTTAGTCTGTATGTACCAGTTGTTGGTTAATTATCATCTTGTAATCAGGTTCATACCTAATTTCTATTTCTAATTTCATATAATATGATACTTAATTTTTAAAATCAAACCAAATGTTACTATCCAAGTTTCTATATCTCTGTCTAAATTACATCCGCACAATGTTCTTCAAATGATTTTTCTTTAAAAGGAATTTCTCAGTTTAGCAGCTCGTGAAGAAGTCGAGTTATGCTATGATATACGCAGCCTAACCATTTATGCAGTTGTATTAAATGAATTGGATTTTAATACAATATTTAATGTGAAAGATGCTCTTAGAAATTGAAGTAGTCCGTATAAAAGAAAAGAATCATTATTAGATAATTAGATAGTAGATAAAGCTTCAAAGATGCACCCATTTTGGAGGATGAAATCAAGAGAACTAGATGGGATTGTGGAGGAGACCAGGCTCCGGGGCCTGATTTAGTCTTGGACTCTTGTCTGCCTATACTTTGAATCTCGTGCTAATCTGGACTCGGGTTGTAACGCGTATGTCACCTCTCTTATTTCAAAATGTGCTTCTCCACTTAACTTTGTTTAATATCGGCCGCTTAGTCTTATTTGCTTTTTTTACAAAGCGATCTCCAAAATATTTGCAAGTAGATTGAAACCTGTCATTATTACACTTATTGGGGGGGATAAATAACGTTTATGCAAAAAAGAAACATACTTGAAAGTTAAATTAGTCCGATTCTAAAGCCTCTAATCTTCTACAAGCATGAATTACATCCGCACATCCTAACTTTTTTAATAGATTATTGTTTTTCTTTTAAATTATAATCTCGTTAGATTTACATCAAACCAAGCAAACATTGCCTTTTTATGAGTCGTTTTCATGTTTACTAATGTTCAAATATGATGCAAGGATTCATATTCATTGTATAAACCAGAGTAATGATACACATTAAACAAATGGGCTCCATGCAACACAAGTGTACTACTTTAACTATTTGTTATTCTTACGGAAACCATTCAACAAATATTTGTCTCCGATTATTTGTTTAGTCAAATCTTTTATTGATAAGGGTGAAGCGTGTGGTTCACTTTCTACCCTCAACATCTCACTTTTCATATTAATATCATATCATATAATCACTTGTATAAACCCGATGAGGAGACCGGGTCGAACTGGTTGACCCCTGACCCGATAAGGAGACCGGATCAATTAAAAAAATCGGTTTTTAAAACATTGATTATTATATATATGAAAATCTTTTAGAAATTCACTTTTTACATAGGAAATGAATGTTTTTAATTGTCTTTAAATTAATAATAGAATATATGAAAATAATTTATAATCAAAGCTGGCATTTTCTCATTGTGAGTTGATATGTGGATTATTCAAAAAGGAAAAAAGAAAGGCCAAAAAGGTTGGCTTTTTGTTTAGATAAAGGAGTCAATGAAACAAGAAGAATGAATGCTCGATTCAACGCTAAACAAATTCCATAACTTTAAGCTCTATATAATTAAAGATACATTTATTTAATTATTTTTATTAATAATTATTAAGGATTTGGAAAGAGTTAAGAAATTTTATAAAATATAACTTTTATTTATTTTTTTCAACAACAATAATATTTTATCTTCAAATTTGTTTTTCAGATCTTAAGTATGAAAAAAAAAGAAAAATACATCAATTATTGCTAACCTTTTAATTCTGATTACTTTATTTTATTACAATTATTTAGAATTTATCAACTTTAATCATTCTAAACAAATTATTCATGATCAATATGTGTTTGAGGTTGTGTTTATACTTGATATATATTTTACATTTACAAAACAACATTTTAACAAAAACTTGACAATAATCTGTTTGTCAACCTACGTACGTTTTAAAAGACAGATAATCACTTTTTTCTTGTGGCCATCAAAGAATATTTTGATTAATAGGTAATCAAATTAATTAAATCTTCATTAAAATACAATTATAAACATTCTCTAATTTCGTTAAATAGATTTTTTTTATAGAAGCAATATTACATTATTTTATTTTCTTGGTGTCTGATTAATTGCTTAATTGTATAGTAATTCACACCTCTTTTTACAACAAATGTATTATTTTCCATAGCTTATAAAAATTATCACATTTATAAGGGTGTATAATAGTTAGATATGCAAACTTTTGGAATAAGAAAAATCTCATACTTATAAGAGTTGTGTTCAATAAAATTCATGTAAAAACATAGTCCTAAAATTTTAATATTCAATCACAGATGATTCAGTATACAATTACATCCATGTGATTTGTAAAAGCATCACATGTGAATTACGAAAATGTCACTCCGTCCAAAAATTTAAAATGCAATCTGGACCATTGATGTCATTGATCTAAAGACTAAAATTAATCCCTTAAGACTATAAATTAAATATGGACTATATTAAACATTATTCTATGCTTAAAAATATGTAAAACTGGTTTGAAACGTTTATACTTTTAAATGTCAAGAAATAGTAATGAGTCAATACTTATAAGTGTGACTTTTTATTTATAGAGACGTTTCACACTTAATAACGTGAAGATTTAGAAAATTTGTTTGTAACAATCTATGTGATGTTTCAACTATGTTTTAAAAAATTTTATAACCTTACAAAAAAATATGACATCATATTATACCATCCATTATTATTTATATTTTTAATTGTGATATTATAATTAAATAATACTAAAGATAAATAAAATTGTTTATAGTGTATTTTCTTTATACGTACTTACATATTAAGTCCCCATTTGAAACACTTATTAGGCCCTAAAGAAAAAAAGGGCACCTTCAATTCTTACTTAGGATCGATGTTTTAAAAACCGGTTCTTTAGTTGACCCGGTCACGGGTCAACCGGTTCGACCGACGGGTCAACCCGGTTTTCAGATTTTTTAAAATTTTATATATATACATACGTGTATGTGTGTGTATATATATATTGTATACAATAACAAAAAAACATAAACCTATAATATCATCAATCCAAATACATTAATCAAGTTTAACATAACATACAATAAAAAAAAGAAATTCAAACATCAAACAACAATTCTCATAGGTTCACAATCAAACCAAATTAAAGATTTTGAGACATTGAAAAGAGAATTAGGAATTTAGGGTTAAAAAATATAATATATATATATTAAACCGGGTCAACATAGACCGGTTCAACCATTAACCCGGTCGGTCACTCCATGACATAAATTGCCAAAAACCCGCTCTACGTTGAACCAGTCTAGTCACGGGCCCCGGATCAACCGGTTCGACTAGCCGGGTCGACCCGGGTCTTTAAACATTACGTAGAACAACGAAACACAAATAAACCCGGTATGAAACACCAAAATTTAACACAAACTAGTAAAAGTGGGCCCCACCAACAAAATAAAAACAGAAAACTTGCAAGATAAAAATGAAAATTTTAAGTCCAACAAGTCATTATCTTTGTCTAGACAACCAGTAAGAAATTTGTTTGCTAGAACGAAGTTGCATCGGATAGTTTGTCGTCGTCGAACTCGTCGACTGTAACACCGAAAATTTCAAGTCATTTTTTTTAATCGCTGCGGAAGCGTTACGAATTTTCATAATTGTAATCACCCACAAATACATTTCACTATTTACAAAATACAAAACCAGCAACCGATGCGGGCCAAAGCAAAGGTTTACCGATAGCTATTTGTTACTTGATACAGTTAAAGCCCCTTAAGTTGCAAGGAATACATCAGAAGGTCTGGAACTGTGCAACCAATAGCAAATAAACTCAGCCCAATAACACACGTTAGCTGACCTCCAACAACCATGTACGCATACCATTAACTATACGTACAGGCCACACCGTGTGCACATACCATTAACCATATACACAGGTCCACAACACACAAACAGATATCCAAACATCAATCAACAATCAACAAATATTAGACTAAACAATCTATCATAACATCAACATCTCAATAACCAGTAACCATAACAGTTACCACCAATACCACCCGTGAGTAAACCTCCACTCGCCTCTGTCTTCAATCGCAC